>MJUT01049242.1:66926-78498 GCA_002080005.1 Gigantidas platifrons | reverse complement strand
CCATAAAGGGGGAGGGCGTGGTCATATGGTAGTTGGATTTCATGGCAAGGTGTACTCGATTTAACATTATGTGATCAAGTTTGTTAGTGATAGGTCGATGGTATTCTCCATGTAACTGAAATATTGTTGAAAGTGGCATTAAACACCAAAACCTCCTAACCCTCCATCATACTGGATTATTTATATATAGATAATGAATATTATTATTTATAGACAATCAAACATTTATACTCTCTGTCTATACAAATCACATAAATCATGTTATTCTGGAGAATAACCCACTTTTTTAACAAATATTACTATGATAAATAAAAAAAAACTACATATAAATTTGTTTCTTATAGTTAATCCTTTTAATGGAACATATTATATTTAAGGTTTCAATTACAGTGTGTCAAACAAAATACTGTGTCCACACTTGTTTGTAATATACATTTGTTCAACTTTCTCTTGTCACATTCTGTCATCATAAAATGTCATCATATCATGCTTTGCTCTGCATAGCCTTTTATTTTATTTTCATAAATAATTTCAGTGTAAATCAGAAGAGTCCATTTAACAAGGTACATCAATTGCAACACACCAGGCTGCTCTGTAATTGAATTAAATATCACTTTGATTGTTGTTCTTCATCTTATAGTCACTGTATGGCATTCAATGACAACCACTTACAACACATTATTTTCTTATTTGAAAAATAACTTGAATGTTACATATATTTTTTTACAGATATTTAGAAGATTGTATATATACCATGGCATTACAGAAATATGTATGGTGAATGTATAATATAAGTTTATGAAGATTATCTTCAGTTTATAGGTAAAGTCAAACCTGTATTAGGAGGCAACCTTTGAGACAAAGAAAATGTGGTCTTAAGACAGGTGACTGCTTAATAGACATTTTCAATAACTATCTACGACTACGGTCTACAACAACACAGACAGGTAAATTGCACGGGGATATATCAAAGTGTATTTACAATATAATTTTTAAAAGTGCATTTAATTACTTCATATCGCCATTCAATCTGTCTGCCGTATATGCTTGTATCTGTTTTTATTTTTATTATTTAGAAACAAATATTTCCAGTTCCTTTAGTTTTTATTTCTTTTTTGAAATTTACGAAAAGGCAATTAGTTTGTTTTATTTTTTACAAGGATTTATATAAATCCTTGTTTTTTAACATCATTAACGGTAAAGAATAATTAAAACAAAANATAATTTTTAAAAGTGCATTTAATTACTTCATATCGCCATTCAATCTGTCTGTCCGTATATGCTTGTATCGGTTTTTATTTTTATTATTTAGAAACAAATATTTCCAGTTCCTTTAGTTTTTATTTCTTTTTTGAAATTTACGAAAAGGCAATTAGTTTGTTTTATTTTTTACAAGGATTTATATAAATCCTTGTTTTTTAACATCATTAACGGTAAAGAATAATTAAAACAAAATATTATATTATGAATATTTTACCTGAAGTAGCTTCATTCGTATCCCCAGGTTGATCTGGATTTCAAACTTGTAGATAGAAAACGTGTTGAAATGTAAAAAGAGGTGTGCTCGATTGGACATTTTTATTTTTTTTTTCTCGTTAGGAAATAACCGGATTCAGGAGCTAAAGTGAGCTTGGGAATATATTCCTCAATTATTGTACATAAAACTCTTATTTCTGATTTTTTTTATTTCAGCAATATTTCAGCTATATCATGGCGACCACTTTTAGTGGTGGAAGAAACCGGGGTATCCGTAGAGAACCACCGACCATGGCAAAGTCCCTGGTAAACGTTATCACTTGCGGCTGCGAGTCGAATGCACTTTGTATTGTAATTTACAAAGCCGGGTGCGAACCGACACAGTATTTGTGATAGGCTTGTATGAGTTGTTAGGTATAATCCAACTACCTAACTCATTGAGCCTCCCGGGCCCTAACTTTCATTTCAATGTCAAAGCTATGTTTTATTAAATTAATATTTCACCGTAACGCTCAAGGAAAATAACTTCAGATTAACGACCTTAAATGTCTTTATCAATGAGTAGATGTAAAAACCAACAAATCAAACCCTTTCATTTAAGTAAATGTTGAAATAACTTCATGTTTCTATTAATAATTGATGATGATACAAAGGAGATGATTACAACCCTTCTCTCGGCCCTGACGAGATGCCCACAAAACGCAAATTTTACTTGTGATGATTCGGCAACACCCAGATTCCTTGCTAAACATTCGTCATAGAATTTCGAATGGGTAGATTGTAAATTGGGACGGATGCGATATATTTTCCAATTTCTCATCACACAGATACTCGTTTTATTTAGCCACTGGAAAAAAAAACCAGAAAGCCTTTTCCGTTTGACTAGAGCTACTCGACACTTGTTTTAAATGAAACAGGACGAAACTATACCATATTACCAGTAAATAGAGTAATGCTGTATATGATGTGGCTGAGATCCTACCCATCTTAACATAATCTTGCTCTTATTTTCAATGTAAGTGTTGCTACGGTTCACAATGAGATAAATGAATTGCCACCTATTGTGGCCATTTAATCTATCTAATTTTAACCATTATACATTACAGTTTCATCACGAGGCAAAGGTGGGTGAACAAAAAAGTGCCCACCTTAAAACTAATTAAAAGTAATATCAACTCATCACAGAAACTAAAATATGCTACCGTTAACTATACACAATACCAAACTATAGCAATAATTATACATTAAACAGACAAAAATACTAAAATCATAATGGTATCATTGACATTATTAATAAGAGGGAGGAGGAGGGGCATAGGGAGGAATTAAAAATTGTCACAAAAATTCACAATAAACTTCGATCATAAATTGACATTGATCTTTCTCTCTCGTTTTATCTACAAGAATGACCCTTGACCCCACGCGCGCGGGAACAAGCTAATTAATTATTCACGAGGGGCTCAGTCAAGGGTTATACCATAATCACTTCTCCCTCGCATAAAGCATCTTATTCTTTAAATAAAATGTATTTATGCTCCCTCAATATATAGCAACACTTCTCAACGACACCAATTGAAACAACGACATATCTCCTACCAAAATAAGCAGCTTGCTCTGTTTGCCTCGTAGGATAAAAACAACTAAACACCAACTGGAATTTTCTGGGCCACCTATTGTGGCCATTTAATCTATCTAATTTTAACCATTATACATTCAAGTTTCATCACGAGGCAAAGGTGGGTGAACAAAAAAGTGCCACAGGATCAAGTGATCCTCCCCAACCAAGCTGCTATTTCTTCCATTATTGTTTAATTCTTTTACCAAATTAAAGCTTATTTATAAGGACAGGGAATAAAACAACACATATGTGCAAGCCAATGATGCCAACCACATTTGCAATGAAGTAATGTGTACATAAATTATTCACACTTTAAATGCATGTAAATTTACATATTTATGTATGAAGGCTCCTGCTCTTCATAAAACGTACACATTTTCAAGTATCTAGTATGACTGCACCTGTTCGTCAACAAAATACATATATCTAATTACATAAACCTAGTTATGACTGCTCCTGCTCGTCATAAGAAAACATATGCAAACATAAATATTCAGAGTATTGTGCTTGCTTCTTATTACCGTGATTTAACTATAGGGCCGAATGTATTTTAAAAAGGCGTTTGAATGCCACCTGCCCATGACTCTGATCTGGCTATCTGTTTTGCCTATTTGCATAGCCCACGTTGCAGCTCCAATACGAAAACTATGTCCCTTATATCTTTGAGCAGACAGACCGGTAAAGGATAAAGCACCATTCAAGGCATCAGAAAAATGTGATCTAGAAACTGGACTGCCAGTTTAAGAAACCATATCTCACCAAACCGATTTAGAAATCCCAACTCCTATACACCCAGGAATTTTACTTAGTTATTTACATGGTTATGATCCAGAAGAAACAATTTATGTTGTAGATGGGTTTACACAAGGGTTTTCTGTTTCATGTTTAGATTTTAAGACCACTTTAAATTGTCGCAATCTGCCGTCAGCACTGGCTATGCCTGAAATTGTATCAGACAAAGTTGCTAAAGAATTATTAGCGGGTAGAATGGCAGGACCGTTTTTTGATCCCCCTTTTTCAGATTTACATGTTTCACCATTGGGATTGTTTTCAAAGAAGGACCCGTCAAAATTTCGCATGATTCATCATTTATCGCACCCAAAAGGTCAGTCAGTAAATGATTTTATACCAACTGAGTTTTCTTCGGTTCAGTATACCAGAATACAAGATGTAATTTTGGGCATTAAACAGTTCAAGTCTCCGTGTTATATGGCAAAATGCGACATTGAAATGGCCTATAGAAATTTGCCTCTCAGTCCAACAGATTATCATTTGTTCGGCTTTAAATTGAGGAACCTTTATTATTATGATAAATGTTTGGCAATGGGTTGTTCCTCCGCTTGTCAAATATTCGAGCGTTTCAGCACTGCACTAGAGTGGATTGGTAAGAGACACATGCCAGAAGGGGTTGTTCACCCACCTTTGCCTCGTGATGAAACTTTAATGTATAATGGTTAAAATTAGATAGATTAAATGGCCACAATAGGTGGCCCAGAAAATTCCAGTTGGTGTTTAGTTGTTTTTATCCTACGAGGCAAACAGAGCAAGCTGCTTATTTTGGTAGGAGATATGTCGTTGTTTCAATTGGTGTCGTTGAGAAGTGTTGCTATATATTGAGGGAGCATAAATGAATTTATCGTATACTTGTAAATGATAAAGCTAAAGTTTTACCCTGTAATAAAACTGAGTTTTATTTAGAATAATAAGAGGAGTCATGTTTATTTCACTCAGTTTCACAAGAATGGTCCAAGCGGGCTGATAAAGCAAGTTTATTAACTGCTTCCGGAATGTTATTACATGCCTTTCCGTCAATGTCCGTAAGTTCACTTCGTGAATTTCCAGAAAACTGTGTTTACAGACACGGCGGATTCAACTGTTTTATAAAATATTTGAACAGAAAATTTTTAACTACCATTTTCTGTCTTATGATATTGAAAGTGCTTAAAAATGTGCATTTATTGGATTTGTATATTAAAACAATAATTTTCTTGTTTTATAACTATATACATGTATTTAATTCTAGCCAATTAATATGACTAAACATTTTGGTACACATCTGTTATTTCCTCTGTTTAAGTATATGATAAACATATCATAACATATCATTTTTCATATCATACCCGTTATCAGCCCTCGTTCATATATCATCCCTTGAGCCTATCGGCTCTCGGACTTATATCATGACCTCGGGTTGATAAAGGGTATGATATGAAAAAGGTCACGTAATAATCTATATGTATTTCGATCATAAAGAGAGCATTAGAACGTTTTCTGCAATGGCCAACAATAAACGAATAGAGAGAAAAACGGTGTTCATGGACTAAGCTTGAATGCGCAGTCGTTGCAATTGACGGAACATTTACAGAAATCTGTCTTCCGCAAATCGAACCACAAGAACTATATTTTTCTGGATATCGACATTTCCATGATCATGTGCAATACATACTGAAGTAGTTATTGACAACGCCGGTAATGATGCAAAACATTTTACAATGATGCAATAAATCGGTGAAAATGGACCACTACACTTCTTGGAAGACTACGGCCAATAAGATTTATCCAAATCGAAACTCAACAGTTACGCTATTTACAACACAACAAATGCATTTCTTTGTACACCGAAAACAAGAACACACGGGGGACCGTTCAATATTTATCAGCTTATTGGGCAGGTTCATTGGCATACTGGACACATACTTTATTTTCTTGTATACGCCCGCATGGCAAATAGATTCTCTAAGATTTTTTTTTCTAAATTCCTCATGAACTGTGCGCATACATTTTTTTCACACAAACAATTAGGGTTTTTGTTTGTTCAACAGTTGACTGGGCCTTAAATTTATTTGATCAATTCAATTGCTGGGCAAATAGATATTTTGAAGAAGGGACAAAATGCACCGGCCCATCAATCTGATAAATATTGAACAGTTCCTGAAAAAAAGTGCAAAAAAAATGCAACAGACCTGCTTCAGAGTACAAATATGATAGGGGATTAAAAAAATTATTAGGCATTTGTGAACTTTGTAAATTTCGCAAAAAGAAAAAAAAAACGTAACGGAATTGGAAATATTTCTTTTTAAACAATAAAAATAAAAAACCAGATACATGCATATATACAGACAGACAGACACAGATTGATATTGATTTAAGCAACGTAAAAATGTAGCAGTAATGAATGAACTTTTAAAAATCAGGTTATAAATACATTTTGATATAGCCCGGTCCAATTTACCTGTCGGTGTCGCTGTAGGCTGTAGTCGTAGGTAGTTATTGAAAATGTCTAATAGTGGTTACCGCATGGGTAGGATTGACTGTATTTATGTATGATAATAACAGTTTCAACAGTGAAGGTAAACAATTCTATTAATATCAACCAGGAATAACCCACATCCCATTTCCAATCATGCAACATCAAAAAGACCATGATATGGCATTGAAAATTGAATCATAAACGTCAATACAGATATGAAATAATGATAAAAAAAAACCTTCACAGCTTCATTTCTACTGAAAAAGTCCATGCACTTGAGAATATCACAAAAAAAGTTAAGCACTTATTCATAGGGTAATGGTTATGGAATTTAACACCACTTTCAACAATATTTCAATTATATGGTCGGTCCCGGGTGGCTCAATGAGTCAGGTCGTTGAATCTAACAGCTCATACAAGCCTATCACCAATACGGCGTGGGTTCGCGCCCAGCTTTGTAAATTACCAAAAAGGGTGCACTCGACTCGCATCCGCAAGTGATAAAGTGTACCAGTTGCTTTCCCGGGGTCGGTGGTTCTTTACGGGTACTCCGGCTTCCTTCACCACTAAAACTGGTCGCCATGATATAGCTGAAATATTTCTGAAAGTGGCGTTAAGCACCAAAAATTCCAATTCAATTAAATGGTGGTGGTTAATTTTATTGACGGGGGAAACTTGAGTACCCAGAGAAAACCACTGACAAGAATAGTTTGAAGATACCAAAGGGGTAATCAGGGTCCGTAACTCCATAACAACACAATGACCAACAGAAAAAGTACAAAAGGGCAAGCCACAATCTACATAACATTATACTGAAAACTAAAGATCGAGCAACACGAACCCCACTAATAACTGGGGGTGAACTCAAGTGCCCGGGAAGGATAGACAGTCCCTGCTCCACTAGTGACACCTGTTGTGTTACTCTAGTTATAAGTCATGAATGAGGAAAAGACCTGCAAGTACTTGGACAAGTGGAACATATCCGTGGTCATTTGTGACGGACAAACTTCATCAAATAATTTTGTATCGTCATGAGCAGGATTCAAATTAAAAAAATGTTAGTGGTGATAGGCACTGATTACACGGGTAGTTGTTAATCCAACTACCATATGATCCCGACCACGACGGCCCCCACTTAATAATAATTGGTTCACCAATAGCAATACAGAATATAATTAAACAATAAAAAAAACTATCACAGATTTCCATTAATATATTATTTGTTGATGTTGGTTGAATTTCTTTCAATAATACTGAAATCCAAGTATGCATTACAGGACTGGAAACAGTTGCCACAAATTACGGGAAAACTTCTATCATGTAAAGTTGTTTTGAGTATGGTACAGGCAGCAATCAACCTCACAACTTAACTGGTCATAGGCATGTATTCCATATCATAGGATAACGACAATGATGGCCTCTAGAAGGATTCATTTATATTGTGGCAGTCAGTTTTATTGGTGGAGGAAACCAGAGAAGCCAGCGAAAACCACCGGCCTGTCGCAAGTCACTGACAAACTTTATCACATAATGTTGTATCAAGCACACCTCGCCTGAGTGGGATTCGAACACACAACTTCAGTGGTGATAGACACTGATTGCATAGGTAGATTTAAATCCAACTACCATACGATCACGACCACGACGACACCAGCAGAAAAAATATTAATTACTAGTCAACTTATTCACACTCTAAATTAGCATCTTTCTCAATTTTAATGAATAAATGGACAGTTTTAAAATTATTATAACATCTCAAATTTCTCCTCAGTTAAAAGTTTGTACACTTTAATTATAACGTAAATTAATTATTTATTCTTATTATTATACATGATGTCCTTAATTATTGAGGGGTATGCCTGTTGTGCAATCACATTAGATATTGTATAATTAAATTATGCACTTTATCCAATAAAATATTTGAATTGAAAATTTAATTAATTAATTTGACTGGGCCAATGACCCTTTTGACCAGGTTTATGAATAAACATTAAAATTGAATGAAAAACAAAAATTTTCAAAATATTGAAATTGTCATTTTTTGGCCACTTGATCTCCTCTACCGTAAAAAAAGGGGAGGTAATGTATTGATATAATACCACTAAAAGGGGAGGGAATCTATTGATATAATACCATTAAAAGGGGAGGAAATCTATTGATATAATACCACAAAGAGGGGAGGAAATCTATTGATATAATACCATAAAAAGGGAAGGAAATCTATTGATATAATACCATAAAAAAGGGGAGGTAATCTATTGATATAATACCATAAAAAGGGGAGGCAATCTATTGATATAATACCATAAAAAGGGGACGTAATCTATTGATATAATACCATAAAAAGGGGAGGAAATCTATTGATATAATACCATAAAAAGGGGAGGNTCGAACACACAACTTCAGTGGTGATAGGCACTGATTGCATAGGTAGTTTTAAATCCAACTACCCTACGATCACGACCACGACGACACCAGCAGATAAAAATATTAATTACTAGTCAACTTATTCACACTCTAAATTAGCATCTTTCTCAATTTTAATGAATAAATGGACAGTTTTAAAATTATTATAACATCTCAAATTTCTCCTCAGTTAAAAGTTTGTACACTTTAATTATAATGTAAATTAATTACTTATTCTTATTATTATACATGATGTCCTAAATTATTGAGGGATAATTGTTGTGCAATCACATTAGATATTGTATAATTAAATTATGCACTTTATCCAATAAAATATTTGAATTGAAAATTTAATTAATTAATTTGACTGGGCCAATGACCCTTTTGACAAGGTTTATGAATAAACATTAAAATTGAATGAAAAACAAAAATTTTCAAAATTTTGAAATTGTCATTTTTTGGCCACTTTATCTCCTCTACCGTAAAAAAAGGGGAGGTAATGTATTGATATAATACCACTAAAAGGGGAGGGAATCTATTGATATAATACCATAAAAAGGGGAGTAAATCTATTGATATAATACCCAAAAAAGATGGATTGTGTCGATGATGATGGAATAGGGGTGTATAGATATTGACGATGAAGGCAAGATGGCGTCTCGATTGTAGACTGGTGGTATTTTGGGGCGGGGAACCGACTTACCGCGTTTTACCTACATTCTACGCGATTTATTTCACACGTGATAATATATTTATAATCCTGAACTAAATTGTAGGCGGGGGGAATCTATTGATATAATACCATAAAAAGGGGAGGCAATCTATTGATATAATACCATAAAAAGGGGATGAAATCTATTGATATAATACCATAAAAAGGGGAGGCAATCTATTGATATAATACCATAAAAAGGGGAGGAAATCTATTGATATAATACCATAATAAGGGGAGGCAATCTATTCATATAATACCATAAAAAGGGGAGGAAATATATTGATATAATACCATAAAAAGGGGACGTAATCTATTGATATAATACCATAAAAAGGGGAGGACATATATTGATATAATACCATAAAAAGGGGACGTAATCTATTGATATAATACCATAAAAAGGGAAGGAAATCTATTGATATAATACCATAAAAATAGGGAGGCAATCTATTGATATAATACCATAAAAAGGGGAGGAAATCTATTGATATAATACCATAAAAGGGGGGAATCTATTGATATAATACCATAAAAAGGGGAGGCAATCTATTGATATCATACCATAAAAAGAGGTTGATTTGATTGATTGATTTGCTTTGTGTTTTAACGCCACTTTCAACAATATGTCAGCTATATCATGGCGACCAGTTTTAGTGGTGGAGGAAGCCGGAGTACCCGGAGAGAACCACCGACCATGGGTAGGCAACTGGTAATCTTTATTACTTGTGGCTGCGAGTCGAGTGCACCCTTTTTGTAATTTGCAAAGCCGGACGCGAACGCACGCCGTATTGGTAATATGCTTGTATGAATTGTTAGGTAATCCATCTAATTAACTCATATCGAATGTCTTACCCCCGCTGATCCACTTCTCTTGTTGTAAGCAAACAATTTTGATCGGATCAATCGGCAGTTGATCAAAATGATACAATGCGGTTGTACGGTGTGATTATAGATAAAGTCGTTGCTCTAACAAGATCATCTGCAACAATTCCTGGAACTAAAAACTATTTCATTGACATAGGACAATAATTCACACAGAAAAAAGTGGTTAAGTTGAAATAACCACTTCGACAGTTTTACAGACGTCACCATGACCTGGGCTGGTTAACCGTTGTGAATATTTGTCACAGTGAGAAATGACCATGGATATGTTTCGTTTGTCGTAATCATAATCCTGTCCTTCATTCATGATTTTTCACAGGGTTTGTAACAAGAGTACCACGATGGGTGCCACTAGTGGAGCAGGAACTGCTTGACCTAAAGAAGCACACGAGTTCACTCTTGGTTTTTGTGAGATTCATGTTGCTCAATCTAGTTTCTTGTGTAGCGTTTTGTGGATCATTATTTGTCCTCTTTCTTTTGGTCATTATATGGTCTGTCTTTCGACTAATTGCCTCTGATTAGTCCTTCAGTATCTCAAAACTGTTCTTACTAGCCTCACATTGTATATATGTTTGTATTGGACGTTATTTTACATTGAAAAACAATAGAAATTGACATCTAAAGACAGTTTCATTGTTTAAGGGCGTCATCCTGTTACCCACTTCTATGCTGTTACTCCTAAATTCCATACTGTTACTGGTGATATGTTTACACTGAATATTTTAAACATGCCTTGGAATCTGAGCTGAAATTCTGTTGTTAAGTATATGTCTGATTGTCTTTTACATGACTCTCAAATCTGATTTCGCATAGTGTGTACAAGATATGTTTTGCAATGAAAATGCAATGGTTTGTAGCCAACGTTATTCATCCGTTTTATTTGCATTTTCCTTAAAAATGTGTGAATTACCAGTAGTTTATCACACACTTTTTTGTAAATTATAATATTATTCGACATGAGTTAAGTAGATGGATTATCTAACAATTCATACAAGCCTATCACCAATACGACGTGGGTTCGCGCCCAGCTTTGTAAATTACAAAAAAGGTGCACTCGACTCGTAACCGCAAGTGATAATGTTTACCAGTTGCTTGTCCATGGTCGGTGGTTCTCTCCGGGTAATTATTATGTCGCTTAGAAAGCCCTTTCTATCATTCTATATTTATTTTTTACTTATCTGACTTTTTATGTTTATGTTTATTTTTATATGCAGCATAAAAAAAA
>MJUT01049242.1:54299-66587 GCA_002080005.1 Gigantidas platifrons | reverse complement strand
TTTCAAGAAGGTAATAACCAAGCACAGTCCTGTTTTAGGCCACGTTCAGCAGATTGTTCAAAGCAGTATTGAACATCATAATTTATTTCGGACTTTCCTGAGGACACCCATACGATCGATTGTGATTGGTCGAGAATTCGAGAGTGTACATTTCAGCTGTACATATTGCAATACTTAGCCGTCGACGTGTTGGAATTGGCAGGAATTGCTGTTTTATTAATTGACAAAGTATACAGCTATTAACCCCATCCTCACGTCATCCTCCCCCTGGTTTTATTCTTCTCTTCTCAGATCCCTTCATTTGAGCCTTTTTTTTAATGTGAAAAATTTAAATAGTTTAGAAATAAGAAAATACCATGTTACTTTTCGTCAGGTGACAGATACTTGAATGTTTTGCAAAGTAGGTTAAGAAATGGGTGTAGTGCATTGTGACTTATATATTATCGTGCTAATTTGATTCCGAATGCATCATGTTCATGTGGAAAATCGGATGAATGAAACTGCAAAACATTTTTTATAACACTGTAAAAATTATATTGTACAAAGAAATATTTTTCTTATAGGAATTCGAGAAATTAGTATAATGATTTACCAATAGAGCCTACTTTATTATTTGGCAATGAAATTCTCAATGACGAAAAAAAATACTCAAATTTTCTTACAAGTTCAAAAATTGATTCAAGACACAGGTCGTTTCACAATACTTTGACTACTGTATGATAATATGTTCTGATGTTTATATTGTTTACCGTTCGCGACTGACCTCGAAAAATTATTTCTATTATTGTTCGTGTTTTTTTTTTTGCTACTTTTTTCCCTTTTATTTACAACAGTATGCGACAATGGATACATGTAACTAATCTTAAATACCATATTATGATATACAAAGTGCACTTAAAGTACTTACATTTGGAGAAATATTGCATTATTAATCCAATAACTAACAACACGTGCTACTGCTTATGTCCCAGTGTTTTTTTTATACTCGGGTCTGTTTGATTGGTTTCCTTTTAATAGTATTCCATTGTCGCATTCTGCTTTAATGCTACATTTTTTGTTTCATGTCTTCATGTGAAAATTTTAGAGAAATAATGTAATAATAATGCTTATCATATTGTATATTGTATGTATATGGAGAAGACAATACTAAGTTGAAAAACTTGTGTCTGATCCTTTTGTCGTTATTTGGATAATAAACATGTTTAAATTGAATCCCTTCTTTTGAACCACCTCTTATATTTTGATCTTCATGCGAAAAAAGAAGAATTTAATTCGAATATCTATCCTTTTAAGGGTAACCAATATTTAAAAAAAATCCGACTTTGTGTAGCATTCAATTTCTTGATAATCTGGCTGCAGTTCCTGTCCATGTGATTTTCTCTGTTTCAAATATATCATTCTATCTTTGTATAAATTATTTAAAGAAAAATGAGTATAAAACATTCCCCATGAAAACTATAATAATGTATTTAATGATATAAATAGCAAGTACCAGTTGTAATTTTGATTTAATATTCAGATTTGGAAATAACATGGGCTGTTTCTATGTACTAATATAGATCTATCACTTCCACCTTAAACTGATGGTAGAAAGAAATCACACGTGAAAGGAAAGAATAGTCGGAATGGTTAGAAAAAAGGGGGGTGCTAGAAGATACTGCGAGAAAAAATTAGTTGGAAATTGTTTTCTGGAGTGGATGTTTTTTTTCTAATTTCTTCTTCTTTTAATTTTGTGTTTACGCTATGTTTACATTGTGCCGACCATTAAGCAAAAAGTGGATTGACAACGAAAATATCCAATCACACCCCTGCTTTCAGGGAGGTAATAACCAAGCACAGCCATGTTTTCAAGAAAGTGGTATTTCTTTTACGGCGCGTTCGGCATATATAACGATTGTTCAAATCAGTATTGAACGTCCGAATTAATTGCGGACTTTTCTGAGGACACCCATAAGATCGATTGTGATTGGTCGAGAATTAAAACATCATTCAATCCGACGCTGGCACCCAAGTGTACCTTGCAGCTAGCTGTATTGCGACACTTCGTCGTCGAAGTTTTTGGAATTGGCAGGTACTTCTGTGTTATCAATTGACAAAATATACAGCTATGAACAGCACCCAAACACCTCTCCTTGGTTTTATTCTTTGCTTCTCATATCTCTTCTTTTGAACCACCTCTTATATTTCGAGCTTCATCCAGTGCAATGTTTTTCCTCGAATTATCAAATTTCATGTGTATGCTTGTTATATGAATGGATTGCATGTGTATTCGGAACAGGGTTGAATATTGGTTAACGTTCGGCGAGCAGTATTTTATATATGTTCAGGACGAGAACAAGATATATGAGAGAAACGGCTTTTGGCTGCCACTGGTAAAGTATAGTAGGAACGAAAAAACGTGCATGTATCGGCTAAAAATGCGGCCTTCCGTATTATAACCTGACCACCGTCGATTGAGAGGACACCCGCCCCTCTTATCAGCCAAGATTTTTAAACGGTCTGAAAAAAAAAACAACAAAAAAACAGAAAAAACGTTAATTTATCATCTTTTTTGTCATAGATTAACATGGTATAGAGATACACATTATACTATTTTACATTATTTACATTATATATGTACAGTTTGGTAGCCTTTGAGTTCTCATTGGGAGGGCACATACCATTATTTATGATGACAACAAATCTACAACATGGTTAAAATGTATATTGTATTTCAGAATAACGTTTTGGGAGGGGGGTTCTCGTGTTGTAGCGGTTATAAATGCGCCTACTCTTTCTTTTTTAATTTACACATTATATGAAACAGTCTTCCTCAAAACATTCGACATGTGCAATCAGTTGCCATTTTCAAGAAACGTTTAAAGATTCATCTTTTTAGAGCAGCTTATGGTGACAGTATTTGACTTGTTCATTTATGATCTTAAACTCTCTTTTTAATTATATTTATTTTTTGGACATGTGCAATCAGTTGGAATTTTCTAGAAACTTGTAAAGACTTATCTTTTCAGACCATTTTATGGCAACAGTTTTTTTTTAACTTATATCATCTTAAATTCCCCCCTTTTTATTTTTTATTTATGATCATTATTTTTATTTTCAATTTATTCTTGAATCTTATTGTTACTTTTACTTTTATTGATAGGATTAAGATTTTATGTGTTTTGTACAGCGCTTAGAGTAATTGTTTTATTAGATAGGCGCTTTATAAATATTGTACAATAATAATAATAATAATATATTATAACGCGACAACCCCAGATTGAGAGGACACCCAGTCGTATTACCATCCAGGGTCTGTGAAAAAAAAACTCAAAACAAAACGTTAATTAATTTTTAATTTAAAAAATATTTTATTTTATTAAATCATGACAAAAGGATGAGACACAAGTTTTTCAACTTAGTATTGTCTTCTCCATATACATACAATATACAATATACAATATGATATGCATTATTATTACATAATTTTGCTAAAATTTTGACATCAAACAATAAATGTAGCAATAAAGCAGAATGCAACAATGGAATACAATTAAAGGTGACTAATCAATCAGACCCGAGTATAAATAACTGGAACATAAGACAGTAGCACGTGTTTGTAGTCATTGGATCAATAATACATTATTTCGCCAAATGTAGACTTTTAGTTCACTTTGTGTATTATAATACGGCATTAAAGATGAGTTAACCATTGTCGCATATCGTTGACAAACAAAAAGAAAGAAGAAAAAAAAGAAACATATTAGATATTTGCATTTAGAAGGTTAGCTGCGGAAGCGTACCCTTATAGTCCTTTTTTTTTGGCGGACCTACCGGTATTTTGTTTTAATTATTTGAATTGATTGTGTTTGGACGATGTGGTAGTGTGTCAACAGATAATATACTATACCTCTTATGGTTTACAAGATGAGCTCAACTATAAACGGCAAAAACAATAGAATTGATCATTGACTAGGGAGTATGGTCTTGTTATTTTGTTCTTTTTCTTTTGGCTAATGGGTTTGACCTTCTTTGAAATAGAAATATCCACTTTTGACATCTCCTGTGAAACCGCTGGACTCATTTTTACCTTATTTGGTTAGGAGAGTCCTTGGAAGGTCTTCTTTCAAAAGCTGCTAAAGTTTTAACATAGAACCATATGGAAGAAAACTATATTCTCAGAAACCAGAAATTTGATTGAACACAAACTGTAAATATAAAATAATCATTGGATAGTACCTTGCAAATATTTGTATGTACTGATAGGAAATCCAAGATGGTTGCCACCAGAGGACAAATTTAACATGGGACCTTATGTGGACATGTATCAAAGTTATTTTAATCTTAAACTACTAATGCCATCTAACAACAAATAATTACTGGAATGTGCCTTGCATTGTTCTTTATGGGACCCGGGTGGCTCAATGAGTTAGGTCGCTGGATCTAACAGCTCATACAAGCCTAACACCAATACGACTTGGGTTCGCGCCCGGCTTTGTAAATTACAAAAAGGGTGCACTCGACTCGCAACCGCAAGTGATAAAGTTTACCAGTTGCTTGCTCATGGTCGGTGGTTCTCTCCGGGTACTCCGGCCTCCTCCACCACTAAAACTGGTTGTCATGATATAGCTGAAATATTGTTGAAAGTGGCGTTTAACACCAAAAATCAATCAATCAATCAATCATTGTTCTTTACAAAATGCGTTTTTTTTCTGTGTTGATCAGATATCTAAGATGGCTGTCACTGCAAGGCATAATTTTAACATAGCATTATATTAAAAATGAAAAACAAATCAATCAAATTTATAGTTTCTGAACAATATTTTCTCCCAGAAACTATAAATTTCATTGAACTTAATCTGTACATGAATAACCATTGGCTGGTCCCTTTCAATTTTTTTTTATTATTTTATGAAACCACACTGTCAACCGGAATCAAACTTGGTCGCAATAGTCCTTGGATAGCCCTTTCAAAATTCTGTCCGGCAGGTCTGGGTCCGATCCAAGATGGCCAGCATCGGGGAACATAGTCTAACATTGGAATTTATGGGAAATACATTCAAAGATCTTCTCGGCAGAAACTACTGGGTCAATGGGAACCAAACTGGGTCACAATAGTACTTGGATAGTCCCCTTTCACAATTGTGTCCGGCAGGTCTGGATCCGATCCAAGATGGCGGCAAGCGGTGAATATAATATAATATAGGGATCTATGGGACATTCTAAGAAACATGGTCCATGTGAACGATAAAGGATCATGTGAACCTCTTGTTGTAATAGTATAAATTGAGGTGAGACTTGTAGTGGGTTCAAATGCAAACGGAACCTGTCTGCAGTGTTAGTCGAATTTTTTTTATTTAAAAAGCAAAATAAGGCTTATGTTAGTAAAATACACAGTTTAAGACACGTTATTTAGTCAATAAATTATTATGCTTCTGTGCTTCCCATGGAATCCTTGTTTTAAAAGTTTGACACAACAGAACTCAAAACGTTGCAGCATATCAATATCAATATACCGAATTTAAAATCAATACATTTTATTGATAAATTAATAGAGTATTACGGCTGTTGTTCAAAATAACAAATGTGATTCACTTGGTGTTGATAAGGCTCATGTCTTTGGACATCTACACGTATGTGTGGCTGAGTTGATCAAGTTTTATGAGATCTCAATGCTTCCCCATCACCCTAACTAAGGGTAGAACGAACATAAACATGATATAAGGGACATAGTATAATAATCAGACAGACTCTCTCTCACACATATATACGATACTTTCTGCTTTCTGGTCTCCTTTTGTTTTGTATTTGTCTCTCGTCTGTGGTGTGGTGCTTGTATAGGTGTAGACATCTCACAAAACTTGTTTAACCCAGCCACATTGTTGTGTACCTGTCCCAAGATGATAAGTTGTGGGAACAAACTATATTTCCCTTGTGAGAACAAAATAATATCTTGAGGGAATAATACAATGTCATGGGAACAGGATAATATATTGTGGGAACAAAATATCTTTCTTGTGGTAACAAGATAATTTCTTTCTAGCATGTCTTTAATCAGCCACCGAAGAATTGGGGTGGTGCATAACTAGTCACTGGATTTTGTTTTATGAAAGGGTATAGAATATTTATTTTCCATCAACTTTTTTTCTGGATTGATTGTGCTGAGAGCGTTCTATAGTACATCCATGGATTCACTATATCTCTTAGAAATTTCAATGTATTGTGATGGTTTATTGTGAAAATAAACAGATTTTTCAGGCACTGGTCAAATTGCATTGACTGCATAATTGTTTGCTATATATATATATATACGGTCACTAACCAAAATATACGGGGCCGTCGTGGCCGTGATTGTATGGTAGTTGGGTTTATAACTACATATGCAATCAGTGCCTATCACCACTAAAGTTGCGATTTCGAACTACGTTCATGGCGAGGTGTACTCCATACAACATTATGTGATACAGTTTTTCAGTGACTTGCGACAGGTCTGTGGTAATGACCGCCACAATATAACTGAAATATTGTTGAAGGTGGCGTTAAACACTATGAATCAACCAACCAACCAGCCATAGTATGGTTTTCTGTTATCTGATTCATGTAAATATAGAGCGACAGTAAGAAATTGTAACAGTATTTGCAGACTTTACAGAGGACATTTATTTGAATGCATTAAAAGACGAATCCTGATCAAAAATATTTATTTTAAACATTAACATCTGTTTCATATAATAAGACAAAATATACAGTTTACAAATATTCAGAACGTCCATGGCACATGATGCAAGTTAGCCTTTACATAATATGTTCACAAATATTTAAAACTTTAGTGATACAAAAACAAATTAACATAAGTTACAAATATTTAAAATGTTTAGTGACACATGAAGCAAGACAGTCTTTAAAATCAATAATAATAAAATGTACATGACTATATCTTTGATTAAAACATAAAACAACTCTGCATTAAAAACTAGAGATAAAAACCCATAATGGGAAAAACTCTAGAAAAGCATCAGTTTAATAAGTATATTGTAGGTACAGATTAGTAGTCATGTATATCAGAATCAGAGCATGCAATCACATAGCTGACTTCAAAATTTGACACAGAAAGTAGAAACATGTAAGTCAAAATCTGAACACAAATATTTAAAACGTTTGATGATACAAGAAGAAAGTTAGCATAAGTTACAAATCTTAACACAAATATTTAAAACTTTTAGTGATGCAAGAAGCAAGTTAGCCTAAGATACAAATCTTAGCATAAATTTTTACAACTAAGTAGCCATGGGTATGAAAACCAGACCCTGTAATATCGCTCATCTGACTTTCCTTTTCAGAGTTTAAACTTTTACACAAAAAGTAGAAACCTGTAAGTCAAAACAAGTAACAATTCAAATTGCATCTGAATTAACCTGTTGTTGACATGCAAATATTTTAAATAGAACTAGTGATCCTATCTGAAGGATTATGTTATCATAAATATCTTGAAAGTGGACCATCATTAATCATCACAGCCAATTTTGACAGAAAATTTAGAAGACATGTTGAGCTATTCATTGTTATTCAGGTGAAGTATTGAGATCCTGTTGACTAATAAAGACAGTAATGGTAATCTTGGGTGAAGGACACCTTCCAAATCACAAACAAACCCAGTTTACATATAATTTGAATCTATTTTTTTCTATTGAGAATACTTCAATGTAATTTGTTTTTATCAAAATAAGTCTAATTTACATAATCGGTATGATTGGCTGAACAAAACATATCATGGGAAAACTTTAATATACACATCTTAGAGCTGATATTCATATGATTTCAAACAAGACATTAATGCACAATGGAAGAAATCACTATTTTTAGAAATGGTTGATGTAAATTGTGGCATCTGATGGGTATATAATTGAAAAGAGCCACCCAAGTACCATATCAACCAAGTTTGGTTTAATTTGGTTCAATGGTATCATTGGGAAAAAAGTTTAAGTAAAAGAGAATGATATAATGACATACAACGGATGACAAGTGACGGCAGTAGCTCACATGACCCTTCGGATCAAGTGAGCTAAAAAATGATTTTTTTTTATTAGATTTGACATAAAATCTTATAAGAAACAATTAAAAGTGTAATTGTAATACAGAATCTCACAATACAAAAAAAAACCAACATCTTATAATTGAGAGCAAAAATTCATTCTTTTATCATGGCTACCTTATGTTGCAATTTTATTATGTATAGTTCTATAATGAACTTGATCAAAAGATAACATAATTACATACAGTTTCAATCAAATGTTGTAACCTTTAACCCTATATTACTGATAAATATTGCATCTCATATAAATATTCTAAGGCACATCATGTTCAGAATTAAACAAATTACTTCTGAATAGAGAAACTAATTAATTAGACATCTTGAGCAATAATGAAACAATCTTATTTCCAATATAAAAAATACAACTTCTAAACTTGTACAATTATTCTAATGATCTAACATGATGCTAAATAAAAACAACCAATCAAAAATAAAGTAACATTAAAGCATCACAAATTTTAATATATCATGTTATTAGTCATCATAAGTTCTATCCAGACATACAAAATACATACATAACCACAATCTTAGAACACAATTAAAGTCATACAACAACGAGTCTGGTAATCAGTTTTCATATCAATGAACAAATTTTGTGGTAAGAACAATCTTAACCAAAGTACACTATGAACCATACATGTATTATTTGTGGTTTTCTGAACAGTTAATATGTTAGCATGTAACAGGTACCGGTATATTGTGAAAAGAGAAAATTACAGCTCAGTGACATTAGACATTGTGTTGAGCCATACAGTTTAGTACAGGAGGTTTTTATTCAGTGAAATGGGAAAAGTTCAGCTCAGTGACATTAGATATAGTGTTGAGCTATACAGTTTAGTATGGGAGGTTTTTAATCAGTGAAACGGGAAAAGTACAGGTCAGTGACGTTAGATATAGTGTTGAGCCATAGTGGGAGATGGCATGCATAATAAGGTGATATATAGTACGGGTATATAGAAAACCATAACAAAACATGTCTAATACATTTTTTTTAAAGTAGACTTTCTTATCACATTATATGCTCATTTATATGGTCATCTGATGAATAGTACATATACTTTTAACCTCTATATAAAGGACAACTGCTCATAAAGGTCACATTATCAGGTTCTCTTATGTGACCTTTATACACAGGTTTGACAGTACACCGTCCTTTAATTATATTTATAAATTTCATGTGTTCAAAGTTTCTCATTTAAATATTGAACTTTATAATTTACGAATATAAAGGTTTTAATATGTTACAAAATATACACAAGATAAATAAAATATCACAACTAACTGGTACATTCATGAAAAAGAGTTCTTTATCTGTCCATGGGGAAATAACTCTGTTCCTTCAATAAATGTATACCATTTCATCTGTCCATTCTAGATATTACAGTTGCCCTGTAATATAATTATAATCATAAAATTTAAGCCTTTTATTTAAATTTCAATGCTATTTAACATTAATAAATAACAAATAAACCATTTAGTCTTCAATTGTTTATCTGGTTAACATAAAGCACACAGTCCTTAGTAAGGTAGGTGTAACTATGGTAACAGATTGTCTACTATATAACCCATACATTTGGGATGTTTCAGTATTATTATTAAAAATACAGCTTATATATATACATTTTTTGTACCAAATAGACATCATTTAAAAAATTTTGTTCTGACAATCTTTCAACAGCATTTTATTTTGTAATATTTTAAATAACATGTTTTCCAAGGATTTTGAATTAAGGTTATATACATATATTTCCAAATATGTAAAATTTTGATATTTTGACCACTTGTAGCCCCTTTTCTAATTTTGTATAAAAGTGTTCACTTCAGATTAAGTTTTAGTGTACTTATTATCAACTTTACTATTTGCTACAAAGTATCTTTAAAATTTTGCAGGTGACTGTATAAAAGAGTTACTTTTGGAGATCCTGGTATTGGCACTGAAGTTCAAGGAGACAAGGTAAAAGTAAACAATAAAAGCATTTTATATGGGGAAAAAGGGAGATAATTGATCATGTTAATTAACTAGAAAAAAAAACATATTGCACAAATGATTGAGTAAACCATATTCTTGAAATTTCACCCAATCGTTTATATTTATATTGGGGTCATCATAGTCGTGATCCTATGGTAGTTAGATTTATAACTACCTATGCAATCAGTGCCTATCACTAACATTATGAGTTCGAATCCCTCTCAGGCGTGGTGTACTTGATACAACATTATGTGATAAAGTTTGTCAGTCACTTGCGACAGGTCTGTGTTTTTCTTCGGGTACTTCGATTTCCTCCACCAATAAAACTGACCGCCACGATTTAACTGAAATATTTTTCAAAGTGGCGTGAAACACGATAACCCCAGCAATTTTTCAGCCATATCATGGCGAGAACAAGTTAATTTTCAATGAGATGACGATGAGGTCCGCTTTGTTCACTGAAACAACAGTCCACAGATAGACATGTCACTCCACATGGATATCCATTGATTATAAATGACCAGTTTGTGTTCAATCAGTTTAACAGTTTCTACCTCAAGATTTTGAAAGCATTTTCCAAATGGGTTGATTGATTGATTGATTATTGCTTAACATCCAGCGACCAGTATTTCAGATATTATCGGGACCAGAACAAGTTCAACTATATATAAAAACTGCATGTATATAAAAATGAGGAAGAGGTGGGCAAACCAGGACAATAACTGTTGACTGCCAGTGGAGAAATATGGAGAGTTGGGTAGGGATGAAAACTTTATTCATGGACCTGTCGATTTTCTCCATCGATAAAACTGAAAGCCACAATATAACTGAAATATTGTTGAAATTGGCATTAATCACCATAAACTGAAAACTTTAGTCTACTGTAGCTGCTACTAGGTGCTTACTCTTTTTAAAAATCTTCAAAAAGAATACTTTCACATGCAGGTAGTGTGGCATTCCCAAAACGCCCACAATGGTCCAGTCGGTCAACCTTTCTATATTATCCATATTATGACCTGACATCTCCCCCCCCTTTTTTTTGTATATTCCTGACTTAATTCTCAAATTATACATTTTAATACCTTTTTCATATGAGTTATTTCCCTTACGACTGGTAAAATGGTACCTGGTCTAGCAAGAACAATAGAAAGGACAACAAATTTCAGTTTAATTTTCTCATAACTTGAACCTTGTAAAAAATCAGAGGAAAATTTTATAGCAACTAGAAAATTCACAAGTTGTTACAACATTACAATTTTGTACAAATTATTTGGAAAAAATAAATGTTATTTTCATTGAACTTTGCATGAAAGGGGACATATTTCCCCACCTTTAAAGGAAATAACTCCTGTTAAACATACAATATTTATTAATATTCCTATATGATCCTGTATTCAAACTTTATCTTGCAGTGATGGGCATAAAATAACCAGACAATCCAAGGAACATTCTAACCAAGTGTGATTTCAACTTGTATAATAGTTTCAGACAAGAATAATTTTTTAATATTTTTCTGGCACAGAGAACAGACCTTTTGTGCCTGTTCCAATTTGTTTTATTCTTTTATTTATTTCTGGTTTGTGATCGTTTGAACCGGTTTAACACTGTCACTTTTCATCTCGGCATATGTCATGGTCTTTTTTGTGTTTATAGACTTGAGGTAAGAGGTAGTTGTTTGCTTTGTTGACATTGGTTGAATCATTGACAATCACTGTTTAAACTTACTTTATTTTCATAATTTTGTAGAGCACTATTCAAGAAAAATCTGTCCTAGTTTGATTTCAATGGTTTAGTGGTTTCAGGGAATATTTTAAAATACCTTTACCAAATATTTGACATAATTCAATATCCTATAAAAATTCCAGACTGTTAATCTAATATATAATTAACATAGGCTTCCATTTTGGGTCCTCTTGAAAATATTTCCACAGGGATCCCCTTTTAATGTACTAAACATTGCTAAAATTAAAATCCAGATGATTGTAAAGACACAATTTATGATATTTTAATTTAACATATCTAGGACCTCCTCATTTTAAAATATTTATAATGTACCTACAATTTAGGTTTCAATCACTTTCATCAATAAATAGAATAGAAACTGTATTTTATCCCTTTGTTCTATTTGTAGAAGCATCGGCCATGCTGCTTGGTTGGAGGAATCATTAGATATATAGTTTAGCTGAATACACTCCATACCTTGATTCCTTTAGAGAAATCCCAGAGATCTGTCTGTTCTGCAGAGTTG
>MJUT01049242.1:8896-19875 GCA_002080005.1 Gigantidas platifrons | reverse complement strand
GGAAAAATGCCTGCAATAAATACAAATGATGTTATAACTTCATACTGACAAGATATTCCATTTACGAATTTAACTATCCTTGTTTGTTTGTTTGTTTGTTTGATGGTGTTTAACAGGGGTGGATCCAGGATTTCAAGTTAAGGGGGCGCACTTAAAAAAAATCACGCCGAGTGGAGGAAGGTGCGAAATTTTTTGGGGTATTTCGTGTGAAAAATCACGATTTTATGCAAAAAAAATCATATTTTTTCCAATTCTAGTGCGGGGGGGGGGGGAGGCGGCGCATGCCAAGTGCGCCCCCTGGATCTGCCCCTGTATAACGCCACTTTCAACAATATTTTAGCTTTATCGTGCGGTCAGTTTTATTGGTGGAGGAAACCGCAGGACCCGGAAAAAACCACTGACCCGTCACAAGTCACTAACAAACTTTATCACATAATGCTGTACCCCTAGCCCTAATCGAGATTCAAACTCACAACATCAGTTGTGACAGGCTCTGATTGCATCGGTAGTTGTCAATCCAACTACCATACGATCACGGCCACGACATCCCCCGAGTTTAACTACAAAACCTCAGTGTATGGTGATGTGAGTTAATCCTGATTTGAAGTGTATAAAATGTTAAAGAAATCATCTACCTATGTTTGTAGTCGACGATGTGAGCTGTTGCCCAAGTCAGGTCAAACCAAAGTTTACGACGTACGACGGACGGACGCCAAGTGATGGCAAAAGCTCACCTGGCCTTTGGCCAGGTGAGCTAAAAAAAATAGAGTGACATCTACGTTTCTGACCAAATTATTGAAAAATGAAAGTCTGTTATGAAGCTTACCCTTTCGAATTAAATTTATTAATTATTCCTTTAAGGAACTACGAAGCCTTTTTTTTGCTTTATGTTTATATTTACAAAAGAATATTGAAATTTGGTGTCTTACCTTACTTTTAAAAACCGGAAATATCGTACACGAACTAGTAACCGAATCGTTCACGAATCAAACCACCCGATTAACAATCGTACACGAACGACTTTTCTCGATTAACCGGTTGGTCCCCCAGGAATTATAAGAACAGTGAATCCTGGGTAAACCGGAAACCTTTCCAACTAATATATTTGTTCTTATTTTACACCTGTTCGGATCATACAGGTCACATTTGTAAAGAAACGAGACATTGAGACATTGACACTATTAGTGTGGGATTTATGTAGACCAAATTATTCTGTCTCTTGTGTGTCTGTGGTGGCCATGTTTGATAACGGATCGGAACTAAATGAGCAATCTTTATAGAGGACCTTCCAAGGATGCTTCCTACAAAGTTTCAATCCATTTAGCCAAGCGGTTTCAGAGGAGAAGATTTTTTAGATATCAACCAATCAGAAACAAGAATTGCCTGTGGCGGCCATGTTTGTTAACGGATCAGGACGAAATGAGCAATCTTTATAGAGGACCTTCCATAGATGCTTCCTACCAAGTTCCATTTCATTTGGCTAAGGGATTTCAGAGGAGAAGATTAAAATGCGAAAAGTTAACAGACGACAGACGACAACGACAGACGATGGACGACAGATGACGGACGCCAAGTGATGGCAAAAGCTCACATTGCCTTTGGCAAGGTGAGCTAATAAAATGTAATACACTATGGTATGCTAGACTAGGATTAAGGTTATGGGTTATGGTGTTTAAGTTCACACCACTTTCAACAATATTTCAGTTATTTCGTGGCGGTCAGTTTTATTGGTGGAGGAAACCGAGTACCCAGAGAAAATCACCGACATGTCGCAAGTCACTGCAACCTTTATCACATAAAGTTGTATCGAGTACACCTCGCCATGAGTGCGATTCGAACTCACAACTTCAGAGGTGATTGTAAATCCATCTACCATACGATCACGTCCACGACAGCCCCTATTCAAGATAAAAACATATTTACAAACAATAAATCAAGTACCGTATAGTAATTGGTCAAAAGTCATTTCACACTGAAATATTTCCCTATATATTTCATATAAAACCATGATTTTTTGTTTTGTTTGTAAAGTCATATCTTGCTCAATAATCATGAAATTTTCAGCATTAAATGCATAAATTATTATAAAAAGAAAGTTTAAACAGTGATGGTCATCAATTCCACCAATATTAAACAAAACGAACAATCACCTCTCATCTTAACTGCACTCACTGAACACAAAAAAGACCATGACATATGACATTGGAAATCCAAGTTCTGGCTTGGGACAGGCAAAACAAATGTGTGGAAAGACTTTTAACTCATGAATGTAGGTCAAATGTGTCACTTGGATGAGCTAATGAATGTATGCTTGTATATTTTAAATGGCAAACAATGAATAAGGTCCAAATTTTTGCCTTGCTATGGGGTTAGCCAACAACTGCTATTAATAACAAGCCATAGTTCACTATGATCAGCTGCAAGTACGTGCACAGAGTGTGGAACTCTCCATAGACAAGGCACCTATTTTACATCCTATTCTCAGGGCTTTCAACAGTTTTAGAAGTAGCCGGTACCTAAAGATAAAGTAGGAGGCCACTGGTTCGCAGAGCAAAGGGAGATGAAAAATATTTAGGCTTTACTCCATTAACTTTTTCACATACAAACCTTTATTGAATGTATTAAAATGGTCGAGAACAACTTGTTCTAACCTCTCCATTTTTGGATGACCAGTTACAAGTGGTTTTTTATTACTCTGGCTTGGTCTAAAAAAAAGAAAGAAATCAAGTCTGTGTTTAAATACAACTGGTATCACACATAATGGGTATCTTACTGCCCCAATTTGGTCTGAAAAAATATAATACAAAATGTCATCACTTATCATTGTTGAAGACTTTGAAACCGGTTTAAACCTGCCACATTTTGTGCCTGTCTCCAGCAAAGACCTGGATTTAAAAAAAAATAAGTTGTGGTCTTTTTTTGTGTTCTGTAAGTTGAGGTGAGAGGCTATTGTTTGTTTTGTTGGTATTGGTGGAATTTTTTAACATCGCTGTTTTAACTTTCTTTTCATAAAGCAATTTTTCAACTATATCATGGCGAGTTTATTATTTTTATATCTGCTCTTTACCAATATACATGTAAGGTAAACAGTAGACATGTCAAGGGGTGAAATTACTCTCAAAACTAAAACTGTCATAAATCGTTGAATTTTATGTCTGTATTGTGTAAAAAATTGGCATCTCAAACATAATCATTGGATGTCACAAACTCATGGAGTATAACCAAAAAAGGTTACAGTTTCGTAGAAGTAGTGTTCCAGTCATGCAATGGAGCCATCTAAATACAGATCCAT
Organism: Gigantidas platifrons; assembly: GCA_002080005.1. Lineage (NCBI taxonomy): Eukaryota > Metazoa > Mollusca > Bivalvia > Mytilida > Modiolidae > Gigantidas > Gigantidas platifrons. The sequence continues at coordinate 16,583 of MJUT01049242.1, read as the reverse complement.
ACAAAAAGGTGCATGCTATGTAATTGACCATCCTATGAGCATTCACATAGTTTGGATTCAATCAGTTTTGTAGTTTCTAAGAAAAGGCTTTTCATATGTTTTCCCCTAGTTTTGTAATGCTATATAATTTTCCTCAGATGATGGCCATTTCGAATTTTGTAGAGAATCATATAGGAAATATTCCTGTCAAGTAACAATTCCATCACACATGTGGTTTCGTTTCTGATAGAAGATATTTCACATTTAAGCATAATTGACCTTACTGGCTTAGAAGCCATGTTGAATTTCTGACTGGAACGAAAATACAAACAATGTTTTGAACCACCCTAGTAACCTCTTTTCCTGTTTTCTGGTGGGATAAATTTTTCTCTTAAGTCATTTATCAAATCATTAAAATCTGGATTCCTTGTTAGTTCTGTCCTTGTCCTATTATAGCCTTTATCTCCATGTAATATCCCATCCAGATAATTATAGAGAGATGTAGATCCGTGCAGCTGGAGTAATTCAAACCCATGATATAAAACTCATAGCTAAGGCAAAATCACCATCTATAGAACCATAATTGTTCCTCTGCAAATAGATAATGATTAGGTCAAACCAAGACTTCAAGATTATATATACTAGTATACAATGTATATATGCATTACAATATCTAAAAAAAAATCTGAAAAAAACAGGATTAAAAGAAAAGTAATGGTAAGGTGGTTAGGATTATGGTGTTAAATGCCACTTTCAACAATATTTCAGTTATATCGTGGCGGTCAGTTTTGTTGGTGAAGGAAACAGAAGTACCCAGAGAAAACCACTAATCTTCTGCAGGTCACTGATAAAACTTTATCACATAACGTTGTAACGAGTACACCTTGCCATGAGCTGGTTTCAAACTCACAACTTTTGTAGTGCAGTGTGCGAAATTAGCAGTAGACCTGTAGACAATGTCTATGTAAAATCAAGCTGGTCTATGTCAAATTTTCAAAATTTTGTATTTAACGTACAGTGAGGTCTATGTAAAATAGAGATAGGTCTATGATACCACAAAATTTAGTTTCACACACTGGTAGTGATAGGCTTTGATTGCACAGGTAGTTGTAAATCCAACTACCATAAGATCACTGTGTTAGCGGTAGTTTTTTGCATTAGCCAACGTGGCTAATATGAAGTAATTTCTCTTAGCCACAAAATTATTCACTTAGCCACATTGAACAAAGACAAAAAGAATCATAATTTTTTGAAGTTTAATAATTAACAGTAAAATCTGATTAAATCCACCATTTCTTTGGAAATGCCTGTACCAAGTCAGGGCCATTACGGTTTTCCCAGTTTTACGGTTGTTTGGAGTTACAGTAGGTAATTTTGTTATTACCGTTATTTAATGCATTATAACCCAACAAAATCTAACAAAATTAAGGTTTAACCTAACAAAATCTAGCAAAATTGCAGTTGAACTAAGTAAACAGGCAAACATATATCTCCACCTAAATACATTCAAAATTAGTAGACTGGAAAAAAAATATGAATGGCAAAATTATAATAAACAACGAATAATAAAGTAAAAAATGTAACAAAGACTAAATAAAAGAGGGAGAAGTGACTTCTCTTTCAAGGAGGTGAGAGGGAGAAGTTAAAGACAGCAGAGAGAAGTGGGGGGACTTCTGGGAGAAGTTAATGGCGATAATTCGAAACAATGCTTTGCGACCTGTCTGAAGTTACCCTGCCCAAATTTAGAAATTAGTAAAAAGCTGTCTGATCCAATTTTTTCTGTGTTTTTTTTTAAATTCATAATTGCCTAAAGGACATCTATTTAATGTCAAATATTTATTTGTGTCTACCTTGACTATTGGAGTCTAGCATACCGGTGAATTTTTATATGTACCCCCCTCCCCTTTCCTTTTGAAATATTACTGTGCTTTGATCTTATGTCACACAAATTGTAATAAGTCATATTTGTGTAGTCTTCAGCAGAAGATAGATGACCCTGCCAATTTGCTCAACGCTCCAACTATATAGCTAGGGAATGAAAATATAGCAAACGTATATTGACACTGACAGTCAAAAACTGATGCAAGTAAAGGGTATCGGGTCCGTTCGCCCTAACTACACATTCGCCCTGGGTCCGTTCGCCCTGGGTCCATTCGCCCTAAAAGTTCGCCCTGATTATTATAAAGTATTTTAAAGAACTTAAAGGATATTTTAATTTAAAATAAAGAAGTAATGATTTATAGAAAAAATATTAATTTAAAGAAAAAATATGAGCTTTTGGAAATTAATTAAGTTATTTTCAAGCCAGGGGTGTGGAAATACTGAAATATTCTACTTGTCCCTGGGCAAGTTATCTGAAAAAAGTTACTTGTCCGGACAAAATCCTACTTGTCCTGTTTTTTTTATATAAACATTTGATACTTGCAAACACAGTTGCTAACTAAATTGAACTTGTTTATATTGTCTATTACATCATTGCATAAAATTTGAAATATAGTTTTAATAAAGTTAACACAAACATCCCTGCCTAAGTGATCACTGCCCAAATGTAGACCATTCTAAATTTGAATTCAGATAGGAATGTGCAGTCAGAGAATAGCCAGTTGTTTTTAGATACAGAATAAGCTGTGTCGAAAAAAAATCTCATATCAATCAAGTTCATTTTGATTAACCTTGGCAATAGCTTTATCCATCAAACCGTTTTAGTTGTGTCCATGGGCATGGGAATATAAGACATAAGTATCCATTCTGTCCACGATTTTGCCAATAACCATTAATGATTTCCGGTCAGCAAAATCAAAATATTTCCTGTAGATATTGCAATATGAGACAATATCAGAATCCAGCAGCAACAATGAGAAATCGGCTAGCCACTTTGACTGAAGAGTCTGTTGCCGCTGTTGGGTGTTTTCCCTCAAATTGTGTGTAATTTTCCACTAGAGTTTTGCATTTGTTAACTTTCTCATTGTGACCAGAACCTTTCCCAGTCTTTTTTATTATTAAATATTTATCCATTGTAACGACTGCAATCTGATTTGTATTATACAATGTATGTTCACGGATGTTAGGCCCTGTTTTTTTATGAAAAGCCATGACAAGCAAGGAAACGTTGCATTCGGAACATCCCGGTTTTTGTTAAGTAAATGCAGTACAATTATCATTGCTATCGGGTCGTAATACTTAAGTTAGAACTTATACAATTCTGGTTATTTTTAGCTGCATTCGGAACACCACTGACGCGGTCGTTTCCAATAAAAAAAACAACACATAAAACATTTATCTATATAACAGTCAATATTTTACGACATAATATCATTTGAGAAATTGCCTTTCCAGAATACTTTAATAAGAAATTATTTTTATTTGTTGCTCTTTACTTGTCCCCGGACAAGCTAGCCAGGAAAACGTACTTGTCCGGCAGGTTCTATGTACGAGTCACACGAGTCGGGCATGGCAATTCCACACCCCTGCAAGCAATTAAATAAATGTTTAATTGAAAATAATGATTGTTGATTTTATAATTACAATTATTGATTGGGGATTTTGTATATCTTTGATCTCTTTATTTTCATTTATTGATGGCTTTGTTTCTGTAATTATGCACTTGTAAGCTTGGTATGAGTAAAACAACGTCGAAACCAATTGCAAACATAAAGAGTTAGGTGAAAGATGGTGAAAGAAGAGAGAGAGTATCCTATAAATTAATTACACCATCAAATATTATTTTTAATATCCTTCATTTTCTACAGACTCTGGATTCACTCATCTTTACCTGCTTCACTTATTCCAAGGACTGAAATATTTAACTTTGCCCATTATCGAAACATACACTTTAGCATGCCGCATATTCAAAATTTCTCCATTTATTATTTATAAGTAATCAAATAACACTTATTTTTTTATTATTTTTAATATCCCACATAATTATAATTATCAGGGCGAACGGACCCAGGGCGAAAGGGTATCAGGGCGAACAGGTAATAGGGCAAACGGGAATTAGGGCGAACGGACCCGGAACCCAAGTAAAGCCAAAGGCTGTAATTATTATTATTATCAGATTGCACCAATGGAATAAAACTACTGTCTTTCAAAGTCAATTTTTCAATTGCAGAGGTATTAACATTAGTTTAAACATATTTAAACTAATACAGGTGTCTGCAATGTAAACAGTTCTATAAATAGATCGCAATTTTAAATACCAATCGGATTTGGATCGATAAAAATCCGAAACGTCCCTGTGCATTTGGTTTCAACAAATTTTGAATGGCAAACCTTTGCATATATGAACATAATTAAATGTGAGAACGAAGATTTTATATCATAGAAATGAGAAATAAATAAATCAAAAGTCTATTTGGTTAAAAGCGGCTTCGCCATGCCTTTTCCCCAATATCATTTGACACGGTTGACCATCATATCTTAAGTCAAAAACTTAAAACAATGGGTGTCAAATGTACTAAATGGTTTGAATCATATTTATGTGATAGACAACAAAAAGTTAGTATTAATGGTACTGAATCTGATTTAAAATATATTACATGTGGGGTACCACAAGGGAGCATTTTGGCCCCGTTATTATTTTTGTATTATGTTAATGACATGTCTATAAGCATTATTAGTAAAGACTGCAAAATATTGTTATATGCAGACGATAGTACCATTTTATACTCGCATAAGAACCCAGAGGTTATATCTCAGAAACTGGGTAAAGAACTAGAATCTTGCAGTAAATGGCTGATCAATAATAAACTTTCTCTTCATTTGGGGAAAACAGAAGCTATTCTGTTTGGGTCTAAACGTAAATTATCTAAAATTCGTAACTTTAATGTTACTTGTAATAATCACACAATTTCATCACAAAATTGTGTGAAGTATTTAGGCCTAAATATTGATAATTCTCTATCAGGAGAAAAAATTATAAATAATATTATACAAAAAGTAAACTCAAGATTAAAGTTCCTATTCAGACAGGCCAAATGTTTATCAGAAAACTCTAGAAAGACCTTAGTCACAGCTTTAATACAATGTCATTTTGACTATGCCTGTTCTGCATGGTATGCTGGTGTTAGTAAAAAACATAAAGATAAGCTACAAGTGTTACAAAATAAATGTGTAAGATTTATTAAAAACACTGGAAATAGATCAAGGGTTGACCACGATGTATTAAAAAGTATTGGTTATGTTAATATTGAAAATCGTGTTAAGCAATTAAGACTGAACCATGTACATAAGATTTATTATCATAAATGTCCTAGTTATATGTATCAAAACTTTACAAAGGTACGACATTGTCATAATCATTTCACAAGAAATAGTGAATATAACTTCTGGGTTCCACCAGTAAAGAGTCAACAAAAAGAAACTTTTTATTATAATGGTATACAAAACTGGAATATATTACCAAATAATATTAAAAGTATTAAAAATTTTAATAGATTTAAAATTAGTGTCAAAGAGTATTTGACCGAAAACTTTAGTGCTGCTTCATCTGAGTCATTTTTATATTATTAGAATAGTTTTAAAATATATTACATTAATATGAAGTTTATCATATTTATTGTCAGATTAATAGTTATGAGGTATAATTTTTGTGTGTCGAAACTACAAATGGTTTACATGAAGGGACCCCATTGGAAACAAGCTTTACAGCTTTATGGGTTATCCCTGATAAAATGTCAACTATACATTGTTCAACTCTCAGAATTGCATATGGGTCATTCCACAGAGTTGGTGAAAACAGGAGGTGGCATCAAACAATTTATTTCTTCTTTATTTTCATATATGCACTATGCACATTATGTTTATTTTTGTGTGCACCATGTATTTGTTAAATAAAACAAAAATGCATTATGTTATCTATTTTCACCTACAGATGAATAAAAAGTTTGAAATTACTACAAAATAATGGTTATTAATTGGGACAAGCATGGGGCGAGTCACTTTGACAAATTATTCCATGCAAGTTATGCAACTAGTTGTTTAAAGGTAGGATGGAGTACGTCAAAGATATTTTCTTGATGAATTTAAGTCCATAAAACCCCCATAATTATATTCTGAATAAAAGTTCTGAAGAAAATTAAAAGGTAGTTTCGCTTGTTACTTTGGTGTCCAATGATATTACTAGAAATGAGAGCCTTGGATAACAAATGTTACGCACATTTACATTCTAATTTCCCATATATGGTGAGTGTAAATATTCGAAGAATTTGTTTCTCAAAGCCTGGTTTATCCAGTGTACACATTTCAGAAATAATAACAAGTTAAAATATGCTCATAAAACGGTGTCCAAAATGTAACAAGCGTTCTCAAGTCCATATCTTGTTTTTCTTTCAATTTGGACCAATCATATTCACTGCCCTTGCATACGCCAATCCCATTACTGAGTTACGTCACCACATACTTTACGGTCAGTTATGCGCAGAAGAGGAAGGCCTGCGTTGTTGTCGGTGTCCAAGAAAGTAACGCTTGTTACAGGTAACGAGCAATGCACACGGATGTTACATGGTGTCCAAGAACACAGGATTTTGATGCCACACACCATTCTTATTTAATTGTATTTGAAGGTATTCATAATATATGCAATGCACTCAGTTCTATTTAAGCTACTGGTATAATCTATTCTGTTTGAAAATGGGATATTATGTGTTTTATGGACATGATACATATGTAACATGCGTTACTTGGCGTCCCTTGTAACATGCGTTACTTTTCTATCAACTGGAGGGTTTTATCATGTAACTGATGTAATTACTGAAATATCTTGGTTTTACATTACTTTATCTAATTATTCTCTGTAAATGTACATGTAAGACAAAGCAATGTGGAAAGAACATTTTATTTAATATAATATTTCGATTTTTGCAATCATGACAAGTAATGATTTACATCATAAATGGTATGGCTACAAAATAGTAATTTTTTTAGTTTCCTGACTCCAGAAAACATCATTTTCACTGTTTCTTTGAATATTCTAAAGGTTGTAAAACATTTTCAATTCAACATTTAGGTTGTTTTAAAACTAATTTAAATAAAACAGGTATATATTGGACACTACGAAACAAGCGTTACTTTTTTGACAGGACACATTAAATTAAGTTTAGACAAATTAAATGGATGGGAACTATCTTTTTTCATTTAGAATATGGAAGAAAAATGTTTTATTGTTAACAAAAAGCTTGAAAATCATAGCATATCTTTACTTTAAAAAATGGTATGAATGTCCCATATCATTCATCAGTACTGTAGAATGACCCATATACATTTTATTTGTCTTAACATGAATCTATATGTATTGTGTAATTATGTATGTTTTATAGAAATGTTGATATTTTATTGAATAAATATTATTATTATTATTATTATTATCAATAAATTAAACTGGAAAATAGCTGATCGAGAGTCGAAGGAAAATAATTGATTGAGAAGGGGAACCAGGTCAAAAACGATTTTATTAATCAATTTCGGACACAGACCTAAAAATCCCGGAATCAAAAGAATCTATCCAGAAATGACTTCACCAATAAATTTTGGATAAAATTTGGTTTTGGTTGATTATATAGGGATTTTTTTTTACATTTACCAAGATTTTTGTCCATCCAAACATCAACACTACAGTATATTTTAATGGTCTGTTAATTTTTCTCACATATTTTTTGCTTGTAAATTTTAGCATGTATTTTGATCTGAAGTATGTGTTTCATACTGACTT
>MJUT01049231.1:87945-99499 GCA_002080005.1 Gigantidas platifrons | reverse complement strand
AGTGACATTCAATAGAGCGACCAGATGAAGATAAAAAGACAAACAAAATAGAAAAGTGACATTCAATAGAGCGACCAGATGAAGATAAAAAGACAAACAATGGTCTACAAAATACTACACGGCAAACTAAAGATTGAGCAACATGAACCATGTTGTGTTGTCGCCCGTGGTCTTTTCGTCAGCGTTTCTGTCAAACAATTGTTAAATCGCAACTCTTCTTATCAACTTTAAGTAATTTAAATTTATCCTATGACCTACTATTTTATTTTCCTTGAAATTGTTTTTAAATATATTTACAATTTATTTGATATTTTATGCAATCACCTTATGTTATTATGTTTATATGCCCCTTCGTGGGTCCTTTAATTTGGACCAATAAAATCTTGTATCTTGTATCTTGTATTTCTAACTGCTTATTAGAATTGTGGTCTTTGTAACGAGTTAAGTGATAAGTTAGTTCTTAGTCTTAAATCGTATAAATAATTCACATCTAGTTAATAGTATTATTCAAAGTGTGTTTTATGCCACCACAAAATGCACCTACTACTGAGATTGTGATACTCTCTGTAACTAACATTCCACCCAGTTGACGAGTTGTAGCGATAGTATATCTACATGTCTATTTTAAACGTTTTCTAAACTTAACATTAAAAATGAGAGCATTTCCGTGGGTTTTTATTTTCATGACTTATACAATATTGTTTCCACAATCACAATTAATATCCATTTACCATATAAGGATAGCATCCACATCTAGATTAATAATAACGATTGAGACATAAAAGTACAGTTTCATCGGAAAACACCGTTTCACTGGTGATATTGTACATGTAGTTTTTTTGCATCACGTGAATTGTGTACATCAGATTATGATCTTCATTTGGATCCTTTTTAAGGCATAACAATTGTAATATACACAACGCACTTGGTTTTGTTAGAAGCTATGTCAAATGGAATGACACCATGCTTGCACAGTGTTTTTGTTTGTTTGTTTTTCCAGTTACCCTATTAAATGCAAGTAGTGGCCTATTTTCCGATTTAACAGTTGTACATTCTTTAACTCTCTTGTGTTTTATGGGGCCGTCGTGGGTCCGATCTTATGATAGTTGGATTTACATCTACTCGTGTAATATCAGCGCATATTGTCACTTATAAGTTTGTTAGTTACTGGTAATTAAGATTCCAGTTCGTGGCAATGTTATGTGATCATGTTTGTCAGTTATTGTGGCACGTTAGGATTTTCTCCGTGCTTACCACCAGTAAAACTAATACCCCTCATTGAAATGTTATTGAAAGTGGCGTTAAACACCTATAATTGTAATCTTGATCTTTATTGCTGATAATAACAGTAAATAATTGTAATCTTGATCTTTATTGCTGATAATAACAGTAAATAATTGTTGTTGGTTGGTAGCTTTGAGGCCAGCGACATATATTATATACATATGGAGGAAGAAAACACGTTCAGCAATATCGAACACAAAGCTACAAGGAAATGAGGGAGGAGTGACACAACCGATGTAACCACTTTTGACTGCCATTGGAAACATATACAGATGATTTAGGTAGGATCGAAATAGTTGACCTTTTGTATAGGCTACATTGTCCCTGCTCTTTTTCAAAAGAGGTTAGAGGTGTGGCACTCTTCGGACATGTTTCCCACCTTGGGATACGGTCCGGCTTTCCACATTATTACCTGACAATCCCCATCAAGATTGCACTCCCTATTTGCCACGTGGGGACGCACTGGACAGCTCTGTGAGTTGATACATGGGAACCATCACCAGTAACTCAGCAAATAAACGTGTTTTGACGATATAAATATGTTTTCAGTGGAACATCATAGAAACAAGATTGATATATTTTATTCATGGCTAACAATAGTTGAGGGATTGTTGGCTTTGTGGTGGTTGTTTATTTATTTATTTTTTTTTTTGCCTGGTCATACCGAAAGTCGTTAGATATATATATTATTGTTATAAGAACAGTCAGTAATTTATTGTCGTTATCAGTTTAACCCTGTTAAAACCACATGCTCTCCACTCTATAGGTATTTCCCTGTCACGTGACAAACTTAATCATGTTTAGATTTTCATATTGTAGAGAATTAGTGAAGTTTTCACTTTATTTACATTGAAAATAACGCTGCACTTGTGAAGGTGTGTCTATTAAAAGGAGTTTTAATTCATATCTTGGCATAAAAAGAACAGCCAATTACTAGTATTTGTATAGCTAAGGGCTGGACGAACTCGGATCTGTTTTCCAATGTTTGCCAGAGAAAAGAATAGTTCATTTTACACCTTTTATAAAAATGATTCTGGAATTACTGTAATATTATAGATGACAGTTTGTCAAATTACATTTTATATATTAGATGATGTGGTTTCGTTGACAGACAGGACAATAATATTTCAGAATTTCGGATGTATGGATTATTAATAATTTTCAGGTGAGAATCTTTTTTTTAATATTGTTAACTTACTTGCATTTCTTTTGTTTTTGTTTTTCTTGTTTCATTCCACAGTATCTAAATTCAAATTGCATATGTTATGATGAATTAGTCTTATTTTTGGCCAATATGAACAATAGACTTGTAGATATTTTTTGAAATGTTAATACGGTTGTCATAATATGAGTTTTTATTGATGTATGTAATTGTTAGAAAATTAATATGGATGTCATGTAATAAACTAGCGAAAAAGTGGAAAACACCTGAGCATTAGTGACATATAGTGCACATTTTTTTTGTCTTTTCGTGTAATATTTGTTGGAATTAATAAGACATACAGTATTACTGCAGGTATTATTGTAAAAGTTGACTTAGAAAAACAGTGTGACATTTTGTTTTTCCGTCTTCGTTACCTTGGGGAGAGGTATGAAATTTTATCTAAATTGATAAATTTTGTACATTGACTGGTATGACAGGTATGCTAGATAAAGATCTTTGTTGATTTTGATCTTCATCACCATTTTTGGCAGGTAAGTTTCCAGGTGTGGGATATATCTAGACTTACTAAAGTCACACATTTTATTACGACTATAACAAATAAAATATGTTTTATAGGTACATGTATACTTCTTTGGTCAATAAAAATGTGCAACACATTATCTATGACATTTAAACGGGAATTAATTGTCTCTTAATTGGTTTATAAAATTGTTAAATTAATGCACTACCAAATTACATTTCTCTATATTTTTCTAGTAGTTTTCTCGTGACACTGTCAGTCATTTCTACCCTCTTCCCCCTTTCCGCCATGTATTTCTTTTGTCGAAAAATAAATGTATCTATTTATAAAAACAATTTACTGTAAATAGATTTATTTCTTGACGTTAACAAACTTTTAGTTTTCATTGCCAATTATACACATTGACAGGTCTCGGCATTTTATTATAGATTAACTTTAAATGATTTAATATTACTATGAAAGAGTCTTTCATTCGTTTAAGGTAACGGTAGATGTTATCTCATATCTGACCTTGCAGGTAGGCAGATATAAATCATAATTCCACCGGTGTCAAACCAGTCAATATTTATTTAAAATTTTGTCAAATTTAGTCAAATAAAAAAGACCCTTTCTTGCGTCATATCTGTGTTGTTTCAATATTTTTATCGCACAGAGAAAATAAATTGTATCGCCTTTTTCAAACCTGAATTCTTTTTCACATCAATCAACCTTCAGACTGTAAAAAAAATATATTTCATTATCCGATCCATTTTGTCCAGATTTAGAGACATGCAGACATAAGATCATATCGAACGGTGGCCTCGGATCGGAATAACAGAAAATGGGGAAATAATAAACAAATTTTCACAAAATGCAACAAACCAACATACATAAACAACTGTACGACATCTAGATGGTATCAATAGTTGTCTAACTGAATTAGTACATAATATCGTAATAAAATAAGTGACATAAAGTGTTCATCTAAAACACATTAGTAACTTGTTATTTAGAAAAAGACATGTAACACGATGTAAAATAAGACAAAAACATTACATGGTAAAACGGGATAAGATAAGGGACAAGTACTTCACACAGTATACGTCATATCTCCTTACAGTTATCTTAAAACATACAGTATCAAGACGGCCACTGAAATTCTACTTACTCGATGTATTTTATTACTGTTAATTCTTGCTTAAACTCTGATAAAATACAAGGATTGGAAATTATTGGTGTTACATTTCTGTATTTGATTGAAATATTTTAATTTAATTGAAATATATTAATACGGGAAATTATTTTGTTGTCTCTTTCAAAATTAGTACCGCAAAAATACCATCCATATCAGTTAGTGAAATAATGGTTTGTCGCAACTTACATCCTGAACTGTGAAAAATCAACTGATTTTAAGACTAATGAAATTTAAAAAACAAAACAAAAATATTGTAGCGAGTAGGTAAACTGTAACCTATATTATTGTCGTTATGTATTTACCACAGTATGGGTGAACACTTTTTAGATCTTAGATTAAATTATCACATAATAATATTTTGTATTCATGATTAATCATAATTGACCTGTCATTTGTCGTCAATTGTTCAAACAGTATGTCACCTGATTAGAATGTATGCTTACCGAGTTGACATTCTGTCCCACTGGGCTCACTGTTTTATTTGGTTTAGCACTCAATTTTCTGATAATCAAAAAGGATTTTAAGGTGCACACAACTGGCTTAAAAACTAAAGTTGTTGAACCTGTTTTTTTTTCTAAGAATCAAACAAATGAGGTAAATATATTGTGTCTTTATTTATGCTACATGTGTCTCTTGCTGGTGATTTTCCAACTGAGTTCCATGAAAATAGCAAACTTATAATTAATTAATGAACTTAGCTCTAGTTTTCAATTTGTTTTATTTTAATACTGTTAAATTAAAATTTTCAAATAAAACCATCTGATCTAACTCATTCATTCCTAAGTTAGCTGAATTATCTATACATTCCCAGGATATTGAGGAACGTAAAATCCCAATATACACAAACAAGGACACGGGGTCGCACCCTGTGGTACAGTTATTTAACATCAATCTAACAGTTTTATCTGGGTTCGTGTTAGAACTTTGAAATAACTACACATAATAACCATGCTATATTTGTTGATAAAATTGAGTGCAAAGTTTTAATCCAATTTCAATTTCATAAAGAAAAAAAAATGATCCGTTAGTAAAGGCTTCAAATCCAGAATATAGTCTAGTATTTAACAACGCTTCAAATCCAGAATATAGTCTAGTATTTTACATTTTCATTTGAGATCATTTTAGTCAATTACACCGTTATGGAGATTAATGGCGACTTTGTGTTTTATTTTCCTTATTCCTATAAATTAAGCACTGTATTTACCAGACGTTAAACAAGGTAACACAACATTTATATTAACGTTAACAGATTTTGTTTGTCCTGTTTTTACATGACCCAATAAATATTGAATAGTTATTAAAGATAATTGAAAGTTAATAACAATGTAACCACGTTTAACCGTTGAATAAATACTTTGTTCCCAAGTAAACATGGGATGAAAGGCGATCGGAAAATTTATGTGCGGAGATCACCGTATACTCAATGATTTTCCAATAACTTACGGATTTGTGACTTTAAATGTTCGCTGATACTTATGAATGATCAAGAAAATGGTTGTAAGATAACTTTTCCTGGCCGCCTTTAAGGAGCTACTCACATAAATTCAGCTTGTGGTAGTTTTATGTTTTCGTAATACTTAGATAGTCAATTATCAGTTTATTTATTGGAAATTGATCACTTCACCTATGTAAATTACTATAGAAAACACTTCAACGGTTTATAAGCTTTGATTTAGCAGTAAATTAGAAATTAAAACAGTTTATCAAGTATCATTATTGAAATTAGAAACGATTAGAGATGTTTTTATTATAAACAGGTATTTACAGTGTAAAATATAACGGTAAAACATTTTATGATTGGTGATATATATTGGTTTATTAACACAATACAATTAAAATAGGCATCAATAATTAAACGGCTATTAAAAAACCTCCCAGTTTCAGCTGTACCCAATCAACTTCGTTCGGTGCCTCTCGTGAATTGACCCTGAATCATAAGAGACTCCTTCACAGAGCCGCATCGTCTGAAATCGAAAAAACAGACAATTTTGGTATAATATTGTAAAAATGATCAGTTTATTGGTATATTGATGTATTATATTTTAATTGTGTAATTTAGAATTTTGCCCGGAGTATTACACGCGAGTAGCGGTGTCTTTTTCAAGAGGCATTTTATGACAATAGTGATTCTAAATCTTGACAGTCGTAAAATAGGACGATTAGTGATCATGATGGATCGTATCTTTGAACTTGAACATTTTGTTTGTTCTTGAAATTCTTTTGTTTGCACAACTTTGTTTAAAATTAGGTATGTAACATTAGAAAATGCTATTTGCTGAATAAGGACGTGTTTACATGAAGTGACGGACTTTCCCGCCAAATCTTAATTCAAGATCATGTTGATTAAGCACGTGAAGGCATATACTTTAATCCGGATGAACACCAAAGCCGGACAGTGGGTAATTTTTTTTAATGTTATCTTTTTTCTCAAACCCCATCATTGAATCTGAGATAACAATAAAAAATGAAACAAATGACTGACTATCTTGATTAGATTTCAAATCAAGTATTTTATTGTCTTCTAAAAATCCCTTTTATCATTTTGTGAAAAATAATCAAAATAATTAACACACAGTGAGTATTGACCAGATTCTTGTGTCCTCAATACAGAAACTTTGGTTGTGCATAGCTATGCATATAGCCTTAAAAACACATTTTACATTTATCATGTATTCATTAAAATCAACATTTCTTTTGAACTTGTCTTTTATTAAAAGTAGAATTAAAATGTTAGATGATTATGGTTCACATTGATGAAAATAATTTACCTGTCACATTGAAGCCACTTTTAATAATTATCAATTTGATCAGCCGTTTTTTTTTTCAAATGAATGCTGTTGGTCTGTGTCTAATCAATGAATTGTGTCTCCATGTGTGATTGTGCACATTGTCAACATTTAACCTTCATTACTAAATCGGCTTTCGTTATTTTCCCCAATACAGATATTCAGGAGGCATGGATTTTTTAATCTTTTTATCGTAGGAAATGTGTGGCAATTGAGTCACCAGTTTATGAATGTTTTAGATTGTCAGTAGCAGCATCTCAGAAAACCAATACATATTTTGTCTCTTCTTGTCATATTGACATGTTTTTAATTTTACTTTCAACATGAAAGTCTTTGTAGAGAGGATTAAATTTTAAGAGACATTGAAATGAAGCATATTTATGAAGCTTCGAGAGAGAAAATTATGTACTACAAGTTAATCAATAGTACATTGAAGAATTGTTATGCATCTATCAAAAGGCAGAATTTCCTTTCAGTGTCATGTGCGGAATTAAATGGAAAAATCTAATCTGGCTTTTATAGAAAATATTTGACGTGAGTGTCAAATTTAGTATATATTAGAGGCGGTTTCAAATTTATTTTATACAGGGCTTGTGGAAGTTGTTATTGAAGTTAACGCCTAATGAGGTTTTATAGCTAGAAATTAACAAGTTTGTTATTATGACAAGTATGTATAGACAAAACTACTTCAAAATTAAAACATATCATATGATTACTACAAGTGTAATATGTGTACTGTTAGCTCAATGTATGATTAAATACTAACTGGATTTTAGTGAATGTAGGACTTGATTGTCACAACGGTAGGTACACATATTTTCTTTCTGTAACAAAATGTTGACAGTTTAAAGACTTTTTAATGAAGTAATAATGTTAATCGTTACACCTTCCAGTAATCACAGTATTCAATGCTATGCATATTACTTTATTAGAATGCAATATGTCGTCCTGTCTATGATTTATTATTATATAACTTTTAAAACTAAAAAATTGCATTGCAAATATTGTACAATGTAATTGGCAAGTTCAACTGAACAAATAAACTGAACATATTTTTTGTAATACTGTTGAGAAAAAAAAATACACCATTATCAAATTATCTCTGGAAGGCGTTGATTTTTTATTGATTTACTGATTGACAGATGCACTGCAATCTTGAGGAATCTTGGCTTTGTGAAGAATATTTTATACAAACCCATAGATTGTGGAGGGGTGATGATTTATGCCTCCCAACATTTGTTTAGTATTTTGTATGTTTACCCTCAAAATGCATAAACCATGAAGACCATTAAAAAAATGCTTCAGTTTTTTTAAAGCTAATATCCTGACAATGATATTGAAGCTGTTTAGAGATTTCAACTGTATGTATCAATCATATATTTTTTTGTTTTTTACTGAAAACATGTGTTAATTTTCATATCTCTAGTGATAGTTTTTATATTGTGTCATTGTTGATTAAATTTTAAGAATTTTTACTATTTTTTACATTATACAGTGAGCAGAACAAACTGTCGTTTATATTGAAGAAGTATTTAATATGGCCTAATGCTCTTTCAGGATCCTGCAGGGTAAATTTAAATATATGGTATGGTTGTCACTTGCTTCATGATAGATATATTCAACTTTCAGGTACACACTTACCAGATTGAGATGGAGATTCTTTATTGAGGATAAGATTTTAGCATTTCAGATAAAAAGTAAAGAAATTAAAATTTTATTATAAATTTTAAATTTTGTCATTTCAGATAAAAAGTTAAAAAAAATAGTGCAAGGAAGATGAATATTTTGATTGTGATTGCTGTGATATCTACTTGTACAGCATATGGTAAGTGACAAAGTATTATGATGGGATATAATACATACATATGCTATATAAACTTAGGGGTAGACTTATACATGAAAGTATCACACATTATCCACCCATTTTATAAGTTATTGGCCCAATTATTGGTTATATATACCACAGAAAAATATCATTTGCCCTTAAATTTGGATCAGTAATTCATATTGCTCCATGTATCCATCAGTTTTTCAATCAACAAATGAATTTTTTTAACAAAGAGCAATCTACCCCCTCCATGTCTCATGATAATTGTCTGATCCGTACACTGTTGTAAAACAAATATTGGAGAGAATTAAATTGTAGGTACATTTTACTAATGAAAAAACAGCTGACTTTGTTAGTTTCATAACATTAGAAAAGCACATTATATGTTTTGATTACAAAACACACTGTTTCCAAACATTACTTACATCAAGGAGTTATTTTTTAAGAACTACAATCCAGTTCTCTTCTCTGTAGGTATTAGAATCTTATCAGAATTGTATGTACAAAATGTAGCCTACAGATATGGTTAATTAAATTCTGATCTGCAAGTCAAACCAAAACAAAAGTTGAAATATAAGATTTCAAGTTACACAGTAAAGATCTATAATTTTTTTTACAATTCTCTTTGACTTTTTTACATGATAAACTCAGATATATTTATAGGATGTAATTATATAAATAGCAGTAAAGATGTCAACAAAGGACACTACACAGAATTTATAAACTTATCATATTGCTAATTTTTGTCTAAATATCAGTAAAGCTTTCAACAGATGAAACACTGCACCATGTACACATAATTTATCAACATTCATTTTGCTACTTTCACTGATTTCAACTTGTACTTTGGTTTTCCCTCTGATAGACCTGTTGGTTATAAAAACTCCTTAATTTTCTCCATTTTGTTATAAAAAGGGGGGAAAATAGAGCCAATAGATGAAAGTTTTTTTTTTAATTCAGTTGGGTCAAACTCCTACCCATTTCACAGATTTTAAACAGAAGGAAGGTCTAGTTGGCTATATTTCTGTTAACTAATTTCACATATAGACATTGATAATTTTTTTTTTTCATAATAGATAATCTATTGTGTGCAGTTCTGATCAATGATTTTCTGGACCCAGTTTAGCTTGATAATCTAAATGAGACATGTTAAAAAATCCATAATACTAGATTAACTGGCATTCTAATTCAAGTTCTCTTGGTATAATATAATAAAGCTATGCAACCAAATTATGAAATTGTAATGAAAATTTGATAAAATGTACACAGACTCCATTTGTATAACAACATTGCTAAGATAAGCTGTGACTGGAAGCCCTACGGGATGTTGATTAATACCATAGTCACAGTGTCGTTTCTTTCCAATTTTAGATATTTTTTTACTGACTAGAAAATTACTTCCTATATCAACATGTCTGCCAACATCAGACTACTATAAGTATATTTTTGTTAGTTTTATGTATTTTTAAGATATTTATTAATTAACTTGATCTAAATTTGAAAAATCCAAAAGATTTTTTACAAAAAGTTAAGTTTTATTTTTCCCAGTAGAAACATGTAACAAGTGCATACATGTTTTTGCCATTATTTAGTTAAAATCTTTGGCAGTACTAGGATTAATGAGCATGGATGTAAAACAATGAAGGGGGGGCAGTAGGATTAATCAGCATGGATGTAAAACAATGAAGGGGGGGCAGTAGGATTAATCAGCATGGATGTAAAACAATGAAGGAGGGGCAGTAGGATTAATCAGCATGGATGTAAAACAATGAAGGAGGGGCAGTAGGATTAATCAGCATGGATGTAAAACAATGAAGGACTTAATTGACATGTTACTGTACCATTATTTCATCTAAATTCTATGTCCTCTTGAACTCAAATTTGAATAAATCTTGCAACAATGTATTTACTGACGTGGAGTAGTTGAAAAAGAAAACAAGGAAAATACAATGATGCAAATTTTAGGAGACAGAAAACCTTATGAAATACATATTTGTTAATTAAGGAATTTTCTCTTTGAGTTTTGGGTATTAACTTTGTACAAATTTTAGCTTTATTCAAATGTTGTGTATATTTCCACATTACCCTTGATAATTTCCAATTCCTCATTTTATCACTGAACAATATTGAAGATGATGTCACATTAAATTGTGGTTACAAGGGAAGATAATGCAGATATTAAGAAGATAGTTGATGACTTTGTCAGCTGGCTCTTACTGTTTTCTAATAGATTTATTGTGTTTATACTAACTTGTATATTAGTGTATGGGGAAGCCATTTTACAGTTGGTTTCCTTCACTAGAAAAATGTTAGCAAGGAGTTGGAGCATCACTACCAGTAATGTAAACAATTAAAGATGACTTGTTTGAAGTGGAATTTCCTAAATGAGCAAAATGTTTCTTGTCTCACTATACCATCTGGTTTGCTTAGGAAACTGAATCTTAATTAAAACACAGTCTAACTGCTGAAAGATTAGAATATGAATTTAATTTTTCAATTAGAAAGTAATTAATCCCTTCATGCATGTAAATTGTAAGATGTCAATATGATACAGGGTGTAATTACAATTTACTAGTTGTTAGTTTTATTTATTTATCAATATTAACATCTTGTTTGGTAAAAATACCCAGAACTTTGGTGTTCCATGTGAAAATATTATCATTGGTGGTACAGTAGGATGTTTGTGTGGGGGGAACTAACAATATAAATAAAAACTGTTCTTTACTTGGGGGTTTTGTTGGGTGGGAGGAACTAACAATATAAATAAAAACTGTTCTTTACTTGGGGGTTTTGTTGG
>MJUT01049231.1:72978-87919 GCA_002080005.1 Gigantidas platifrons | reverse complement strand
ACAATACAAATAAAAACTGTTATTTATTTGGGGGGAATCATATACCTACATGTGTATATGTAGATAAAAATGCTTTTAGAGGAGCATATTCCTCCATTTTTAAGATTAAATTTGTTGTAACTGTGTGATGTGTAGTTGGTTGGGTTGCACAAAGTGCTTTCCATGTTACATTATAGTGAAGTGAAATGGTGATTAGCCAGTGTAAAGCTCAGAGCAGAGAATGAAACAAAAGTTTGAACTAAAAGTGATACATTTGACCCATTAATAAAAGGCTACTTAAACCATAGTCATGAATTTGATCTTTGTACCTCTAAATATTGATACGTGGTATGTGTATGAATATTTTATTTGATAAAATCTATTAAAATTGATAATTATTTCCTCAATTAACAGATTACGAACATTTCATATCACCAACTAATTACCGGGTAATTGATAAATTCTGGTAATGAAAAACTACTATGCCCAATATATTGTGTTGGTCAAACCGAAAGAAAAAAAAAACAGAATCGAATATAAGTTTATATTCGGAAATATTAAACCGATCAACCATCGATTACACAATCTGTACATATTTTAAGCTTAAAGAGTACAAAATGAAATTAATTTTCATCAGCAATTTTATTATATCATATGTGATGTTATTCAATAAAAATTGTAATTAAACACAAGAAGTTTTTACAATTATAAATTATTACAAGTAAGAAATAAATCTCACTAAAATGGGTGCAAGATGGATCAATAAAATTTCCTGTTTTTCTTTTCATATTAATTGTGGACCTTTACCGTGGATTATCAGAATAAGTTAAATTAAACTGATCAACTTACAATTATATTCAATCATCAGCACAACACTACCAATGTTATACACATCTTCATCTTCTGTCATTGTTTGCTTGATATTTGGGGGGGGGGGGGGGGGGGNGGGGGTAAGGGGACTGTTCATTTGTATTATTGAAAAGTATATAAAGTTTTAATGCTCAAATTCAATTTGATATTTCCTAAAGGCAAGATTTACATATTTGAAGTTTGAATTTTGACATGCACACCAATTTGCTAAGAGAATATTTCTTCATATTCTTTTTCTCTTCATAAGTGCACAGAATGTTGAGCTTTTAGAGAATCTGTGTAGTCAATTATTTTAATTTTGAACATGTGTAGTTTTTGACATGCACTGGATTTCATGCGTTGATATGCATGTGATGCTAATCATCGTTCAGCTCAGAATGACACTTATAGAGGGTGTGAAATCCTCTTGCTGATGGAAATAATATCAGACAAAAAAATGTAATCAAAAACAATTTTTCAATAATATTAATAAAGTGACAAAAAAAATTAGAGAAATGTGTTGCAAGATGAAAAAAATTATATCTTAATTAATAAATAAAAATATTTGTAATGACAAATATAGAAATATGTGACAGAAGCCTTAATGGTCTAGATTTTTCTGTCAGATCAGCCAAACAAAGAAGATGTAATCATACTTTGCCATGATCTGCATGGGAAACTGATTTGATCAAATCAATTTCTACATTAATCTTTTCTCATTTTTTATGCCTAACCAGCATATTATTTGTAATTTGGTTTCTTTCTTCATATTTCTTCTTCAGTAATAAAATCTAATGTGGATGACATTTCTGATTAAAAAATTCTCACAAAAGACAAGTTATTTTTTTTTTGCTTTGACGGAAAGTTCAATTTACATAAATCTTGAAAAATTGCTAAAATATCAAAATTGCATTTTTCATGCAATTTCCATTCAACGTTCTGCAGCCATATTCAATGCTATGATACACTGTAGAAATATTTCTAGAGCCATTTCATACATATTATTCCACTATCATAGGGCAGTAGTAGATCAATTTTATGAAATAAAGTTTGAGAATGAACCGTCTGTTCAGGAAGTAACAACTTTTAATTTGTATTTAGGATAATGAATTCTTGTATAGACCTATCCCTCCCACTATGAAATCATATTTATTTTGTTTATGTTATAAACTTAGATATGATTGGGATTACAGTAAGGGTTAATGTCACTTTCAAACAATATTTAATTATTCTCTAATAGATTTCTTGGATTATATTGGTGTCTCAGGTTTATAGATGTGATATTGAAAAAGGCCCATCATATTCTCTATCTATACATGTACAAAATGTAGGTAGACAAAAACTAAATATCTTCAGTGAGTCACTGATAATCTATATCTCATACTAATATTGAATCAAGTGCACCTCACTATAGAGGGAAGTCAAACTCACAGATCTTCATTGTTATGACATTGAATGCATACAAATGATGGGTGCCATCAATGTCTTACCCTTACAGAGCACCTGAGTCAGATTTTAGTTGGTTTGTTTTGCTCAATCTTTAGTTTCTTGTCAATATGTGTAGTGTTTTGGTGACCATTGTTTTTCTTGATGTCCTATTTCTTTTGGCCATGTGTTGTATGTCCTTTTTATCCTCTCGCCAACGAAGTTGAGAAGGGATATAGTAACGCTACAATCCATCCATCCTGTAACATCCTTGTGAACACTCGAGAATCAACATCCTTCAATGGATTTTGTCCAAACTTGGTACATACTTAGTCCTTAAGAGAATCTGGAACCCTATTGATTTTTAAGGTCAAAGGTCAAGGTCACCGGGTAAAATTTTTAGGCGAGGGGATACGCCATACTTTGCGTTGCCCTTGTTCAATTTACAGTTTATGATTGCCTCCTTAGTGAAGAAATATAAAAAAAGACCATAAGATCGACAGTACCACAGCTACTGGGCATTATAATCATCATTCATGGAAGGCAAATTCTCCTTTAGTAAGAGTACTATATATATTACTAACTAGAATCATTTAAGATGAATATAATTACCTTCCACTTCAAATCTAGTGATGCCAAAAGTTTACTCTGGTCTTAGATATAACATCTGGTTGTAAGGTGCTACAGAGTTTACTAAACAAAAGTAGAAATAGATGTACCTAACCATACTAAACTACTTCATTAATCTTTATTTAAGCACACTCTAATAGATTTTATATACCGGTAGTTTATAATGACCCTCAACCTCACAAGATGCCAGGAAAAAAGGTATTTTTGATTGCAGCTTTCAATTATAAGATCACTTTCAATTCTTCATTCAGAAATCTTGTTTGCACAATTACATATTCATTGATTTTTTTCCTGCTAAATTATATAAATATTTCAATGAGTTTAGACTATAACTTTTTATATGAGTTTAGAAATTAAGATAAAATGTATATTTCACATGTGTTCATCTTCTTTCTTTATTCTCATCACCAAATGACATAGGTACAGAGAAGACATAGACACAATATGTACAATATATATACAATATTAGAACACAGGAAAACAGTTAGCTAGGAGGACATACATTTGTACCTTTTCATTTATGATCCGTATAAATTTACATAGATTAGTCAGATTCAGTCTATTTGTTGACCCCATAATCCCAAAGAAGTTAATAATATTTGGTCTATTTGTATATCTCTTCTTGATATAAATAACTCTATATTGCTTAAAATATGGACAATTTAAAATATAATGGAATTCATCACCAATTTCTTCTAAATTACATAAATTACATTTTCTATTTTCGCGCGGTATGTTATTCCATCTTCCATGTTCTATTGGCAGTTTATGGTTAGTTGTTCGAAATTTACATAGAGTTAAGAAATCTTTTTCGTCTAAAATATCAAAATATTGTTCAAAGATAAACGTTTCTTTAAAAATGCAATAATTTAGGGTTTTAGAACAATTGTGTAATGTTTCTCGCCATGTCTGCTGGAACTGATCGTGCAATCTCATTTTTATATTGAATTTTAACCAGACTTCACTAATGAAAATTTGTGTTTCCCAAATAAACAAAAAACCACATTTATCTAAAATAGTTTTTACACTGTTTAACCTAGAAAAATTTGCATTCTGTGTATTACGTAAATGGTACATTAAACGATACACAACAGAGCAAATTTTTGACTGTTTTCCTGTTATAAGTTTAGTCCAGTATGACACCATCCGCTGTTTTATATCTATATAGAGGAGGTAGCGTCCCAATTCACCATAAATCATACAATTTGGAGTTGAAGATTTGAGATTTAGTAGAAGCTTACAATATTTCAAATGTACTCTCTCAATTATATCACAGTTACTTAATCCCCATAATTCACAACCATAAAGTAATATAGGTTTTACCACTTTATCAAATAAATCAATTTGACATGAAATAGAAAGATTGTGGAATTTTCCTCTTTTCAGGATTTCGTACATTATATATACATGTACTTGCATTATACAAGTACATAATGATCTTAATGTAAATTTGGCATTGTTTTTTTTTTTTCTATGGGCATGCTAAGAAATTTGATTGTCAGAACCAAATTTTTTAACTTTTTACTTCAATTTTTCCAGGGTAAATCCATTTATTGAAAAACCTTCCAAGAATTCTATTGGGATATTACCTGACCTGTCAAACATACCCCATTTATCAGTTTACTAGACATCACATATCCATGAACATTTTAATAAATTTCTGAGAAATATGACATTTTGCATTTAACATCTGAAAAGACACCTGCATGCCAAAATCTTCTTTTTTTGCTTTAAATGTAACATTTTTCAGTAAAATTTATGGAAAGAAAATGCACATTTACTTTAGAAAGTACTTTGACTTTTTGTTCTGTAATATTTCATTAATATTGCTTGTGGTCCTTTTTTCTCGTTTCAAGTTATGTTTGCTGTCCCTGCCAATCTTAACTCTAATTAATTAAGTAGTTTTTGAAGTTTACATAATATGACAAGCCATAGGGAAATGTCATTTATGACTCAGTTTAGGATCAAGTATTTACATACCTCATTTAGTATACATGACAATTATAAATGGACAGTTCTTACATTTTACCTATTGGCATTTTTTGTACATTTGTTCAGTCTTTATTAGACTTAGAGGCAAACATTTATAAGCTCACTTTAGTATGTACATCAATATTCTTTTATAAGTATTTAAAACAGTTTTTTTTTAAAGATTGTACTGTTTTCAGTCCTCACGATGAGCAGCGGTCCTCCTACCCAAGACCAGTAAAATTTTGTTCGGACCAGTCAATTTTCAGTTTTTATTTAGAACTACAAAATGTATATAAAAATAAATTCAAGAATTTGATTCGGCCCAGTAAATTCCAATTTCAATTTCGAGGATTATGTTTAAAATCTATTAAAAGAACATATTTTAATCTGAAGGCACAAGTTACAATACTTTATGTAGAAGGAAGCATGTTTATTTTGACATATCCCTACATTGGGTAGTATTTAAGGAAACAGGTGCCTTTTTCAACACTGTTTTTTTTTTAACAACTGTTTTGTTTCATTTTTTTCCAATTAACTTTTAGCAGTATTTTGAACTTAAGTTTGTCCAGATGTGATGAATGGATGGGTGTACCGCCTTAACAGGTGATATCTATTGATAGGCCAATAGATCAAAAACAGGAGGATATAAATACACCTAGCAATCAGCACCAATATTTCATCTTAGACCCTAGGTTTTTTTTCTAAGAGGTATACATACAAGTATACACCTTTTTATGATATATAACACGACACCCATATTTGCCCCGAAAATATTGGAACATTTATGATAAAATCTGAAGATAATGTAATGACCTTCTGGTTGTTTGTGGACAAAAGAGGATTGGGGGACACATATCTGAAAAAGATTACACAACCTTTGGAAAAAGGGGGAGGGGGGGACATGTAACAAATTACACAACTTCAAAATATGTCATATATTTTAGTTCTATCAAAAATTCCAAATTTTAAATCTGAGCTAAAATAAATTTTATTATGAAATTATTGTAATATAGATTGCTTTAAATTTAATAACCATCAGAAATTTATAATATTTATTTATATAAAAAAAAGAATGGAGTATATTTATGAAGGGATCACTATCATTGTTTGATAAGAAGAAGCTTGTGTTTGAATAAAAATTATCAAGACATCTTCACCACCTGTACAAACAGGAGAAGGATAAAAACTACAGATAAAATATATATTACATGCAGGGAGCTGACAGAGTTGTCTGGTATTAGACAGCATTGTACAGTTCAGTAGATGACAGATTTTGGTGTAAGTCATTAAGATAATGAGGAAAACAATAAGGCACATGTTTTACACAAGACAAATTTTTCAAGACAAATTTTATGTTCAAAATGTTTTACAGTCAGTTGGCATGTGTGTAGAAGACAGGTTTTATTGGGAACATACTTTTTCTTCCCATTGTTAACATTTTTAGGAATTTGGTTGATTTTTTTTATATTTTTGTGTCAGAAGCTTGGCCATATTTTATTGTCAGTGTCAAAATTTGATTTAAGACCCCTTATATCCTATATAACAGTTGAGGCCTACCCATTTGAAATTTCCCATTGGATTGTCCTGAAGTGTACAACCTATCTTTTTCCCGTTATTACCCCAGGATATAATTTTTGTTGATGAGTGCCATTGTAAAATGGACTGTTGGCTAACATTTAACAGGGAATGTTATGGATGCAAAGGAACATGAAAGAAAACTCACAAGATACTTTGAACAATCAAATAAAAACTGATTTTTTTTCTTCGAGTCCCCACTGTTTAGACTATTTGCACTCAAGCGCCTGATGCCTAGAGAATAATAATGATTTTTTTCACTGAGTTTTGCGACCTATTTTTAAGTGTCAGGGAGTGAATTACAATGTACCTGTGTAAATTAACCCTGATTAAATTATATTTTATTTAAATTTTTGATTGATGCATACAGGACTTCGCTACTGTATAATATCAACTTTATATGTAAATTGACCGAATCTAGAAAAAACAATTTACTTTTTATAAGGTGATAACAGGGGTTTCTGCTACAATGAAATTCAATTCAATTTTCAAGTTATTGAAAAGAAGTTCATTGATTTCTAATGTTGATAAGTACCGTACACATGACAATATTCATCATCATATTAATACTCAGTCGCTGGTTACAGTCACGATATAACTAAAATATTGTTGAAAGTGGCATTAAACACCATAACCCCCCTAACAACAGTCGCTGGTTACAGTCACGATATAACTAAAATATTGTTGAAAGTGGCATTAAACACCATAACCCCCCTAACAACAGTCGCTGGTTACAGTCACGATATAACTAAAATATTGTTGAAAGTGGCATTAAACAACATAACTCCCCTAACAACAGTCGCTGGTTGCATTATAAGCTATGTTAGAAACATCTTTTTCAGTTTTATTTCCCATACCATAGCTTACACCACAAACAAACAGTATCAGATCGGCTGGTCAAATTTTGATATCCATGTTAATATATTAGGTCAAGTCACATTCTACAGAAAACTTTTCATCCAAGATGAAACCAAATTTATAAGCCTTGTTTTGAAACCTTGACATTCGTACATTTACAAATCTCCATGAATAGAATCCATCATTCCTATTTCATAATTCATTTGTTTTTTCTTTCAAAATTCAAAAATAATCTCATAAAATAGATTTATATACCAGTCATACATATAAAGATAAATTACAAATATAAGATGCATAATCAGGTCATATGGTAACTGACTTTGTCTGATCTTTCAACAAGAACTTTTCTTAACACCAACAGTAGATGATAAATAAGAAAGAAAATTACACAAGTTTTGCTCTGTTAAAGATATCTCTAATACACCTGTTGTATGTATTATATCATGTTAGCAATCATTGTCAAAGTTCTTGTATTTGTTTTATAAGAATAACATTAATATTGACCAGGATAGATCTATCTCAAGGTACCTGTTTCAAGCATCAAACTTTTGCCAACTGGATGTTTTCATCTTTTACATTTCTTGATCAATAAAAGGCTATGAAATAAAGTTTATAAGTGACTTACAACATGTTGGTGATTTGTTGCTGATGATACGCTGCTCCTATAAAATGATGTAACTAAAATATTGATGGAATTCAGAACTGATGGTGTCAGGAGTGGGGAAGCACCAATGTACATTTTGATATTCTCAAAAATGGAAATATCTTGGTCTGACATTGATAGAGACCCTCCTTTTTGGGTTCAACAGCTGTTCAGGTATATCTAGTACTTTGTTATTAGAGTAGTGTTCAAAATCATATTTATTTGTTTCCAAAAAACCCAAAATTATTGTATAAAAAGTTGCTTAATGTTTCTTTCTCACCAGTTTATAAACCAACTCACTCAAAATAATATTTATTACAGAAATATTACACATTATTGCTCTAATTTCATTCTTAATTTAATACAGGGAGATCCTTGTATCATTCATTAGGTAAAGTGTACCCCAGGGAGAGGGTTTGAGTGATTTGCCATACAAATTATAGGATAAAATGTGATCTATTTATCAGCTGTGCACAAAGATGATTATTTTTCAATATTATAAAATAATATATTATCTTTTCAATATTTCATTGTCTATTTAGTATGCCAGTCATATAAAATTATAAATTTGATCCTCTCAAAGGCAAACAGTTATTAAAAGGTGATAAGTGGGAGGTTATTATTAAACTGGTACCAGTATTAAACTGGTATATCATATTTGATCTCTAAATGTAAGTAGGAAAGGGTTGAACATTGATGTAAATCTCATTAACCTGTCATATTTGATTTTATAGGAAGATTTTTACCTTAACAATCTGGCAAATGGCATCTCTACTTTTAAGATAGAACTAGATAAAATAACAAACTGAAAAGAAAATGTGGACTGTTCCCACACCTTCTGAATGGAAGTTTTTGTTTAACCTCCAGGAATAATTAATTAAGTACCAGTACATATATGTTCAGTATCTATCTTAGCCTTATCCATGTTTGATAAATCCAACAGAAAAAAAGAAGTAACTTTAGTTACTCATAAATCAAAGCTTCTGTTTTATTTTTATCCCCGCCCCCCACCCTGCGATAGCGGTGAGGGGATATAGTAATAGCGTCCGTCTGTCTGTCTGTCCATCCGTCACACTTTCTTGTTTACACGATAACTTGAGTAAACATGGATAGATTTGAATAATGTTTTGCATGTGGCTTGTAATTATCATTATCTTGGATGGGTTCTAACATGGAAATATTTGAAGCAAGGGTTTTGGGGGAAAATCTTAGTTTTTGGTTGAAAAATCACTAATTTTGAGAATTGTGTCTTGTTTACGCGATAACTTTAGTAAACATGGATAAATTGAATAATATTTTGCGTGTGGCTTGTAAATATCATTATCTTGGATGGGTTCTTACATGGAAATATTTAAAGCAAGGGTTTTGGGGGAAAATCTTAGTTTTTGGTTGAAAAATCACCAATTTTGAGAATTGTGTCTTGTTTACGTGATAACTTTAGTAAACATGGATAGATTTGAATAATAATATTTCAAGTAGCTTGTAATTATCATTATCTTGGATAGGTTCTAACATGGAAATATTTGAAGCAAGGGTTTTGGGGGGAAATGTTAGTTTTTGGTTGAAAAATCACCAATTTTGAAAATTGTGTCTTGCTTATGTGATAACTTTAGTAAACATGGATAGATTTGAATAATCTTTGCATGTGGCTTGTAAGTATGTTATACATTAAGACTGCAAGGCTGCTTTCTATAAATATATAAAACTAAATATTATGCAAGTGCGGGGGGATACGTCGCGCATCCATGCGCTAGGCGGTTCTTTTATTTTTCTTGTGTCATGGTGGTCCAGGATTGTCAAGTGACACATGCTGCTGACTGAAAGATATATCTCCTATACCAAAATTAAAGTGTAATTCTATCCCACAATTCCTTCTGCTTCAGAGCACCCAAGTCATAAGAATTATCACAATAAGCTGTGATATGGCGTCTATTGTAATTTAAGTCACCAAAAGTTTTTTAGAACTTTTTAGTTAATTTATTTGATAGATATTCATTGAAAAACAGGCTTTTCCCCATCATACATGTAGTTTACATATTTCATATACAAGTACCAAAGATTTGGATAAGCTTATAACAGAACACAAGTGATTATTTAACAGTAAAATAAGTCCTGGTGTAAAATTGGTCTGGGGGGAATAATGTTACTAATAAAATAAGTCCATGGAGAATATTTACTAAGAAGAAATACCCAATGTACATTCACCTTAGGAAAATTATTCAAAGGTCTTTTTTTAACTAGGAACATTTTTTACCTTTGATTATTTTGTTAGATATGTTGATCCATCTGGACTTTTTTTTTACTAGAACTAAAGTTTATCGCCTACATTTACATTTATTGCTAAAGTTGACTATACATTACATACATGTTTATTGTATTTTCTTTTCAGGTCCCCCTACATTAACACACCAGTACAAGTCACGACAAGTTGTTGATGTAAATACTACAAAAAAGCTCCTGTGTCCAGTTGTAGCAGATCCTCCAGCATTAAATCAGTGGTATAAAGATGGAAATGACGTCAACGAAATCTGGGATAAATTTAAGATTGTATCTGATGGATCATTACGTATTTCTGATATAACAATGGAGGATGCTGGGAGATATACATGCAAGGCTGTTAATGGATTTGGTTATATGAATGTAGAATATACTTTGATAGTGAAAGGTGAGGGATCAAAGCACACATATTACCAACAGGAATCAACATGATATATTTCATAGTCTTTCCTCCACCCCACCCCACCCCTCCTTTCTCAACCTACTGTACATTTAAAGTTGACTGAAGAATTTTTATTTTCATAATTTGATCCTCAAAAGAGGTATAAATTAAGATTAAAAAGACAGGCTTTGTACAACCAAATGACTTCAGGAATAAATTAGATTTTATTAACCCTTGACTTAAGGTTATTCTTATCATAATTAAGAAAATGCAAGCTTAACACTTGTTAACTTGAAACAATACACCATACAACATGACATTCCCATGTTATAATTGGTGTAGAATTAAAATTTTTAAAACACACTTTAGTATCGTTACTCAATATCTAATGAATGGATGAAGTACAACGCGTCTTTTTTTTTTTGTGTGATAAATCTCCCGAGAATTTAATATTTGCCTATTCACTTATGGGTGACTGTAATTACCAACAAAGTAAAATCAATAATGCTGAACGATTATTTCTAATTATCCCTAAGTGATAATCTTCTTCATGTCCTGGAATAAAAATGGCTTTTAGACCAATAAAATCAACTAACATGTAGAATATTGGGTGATTATACCTGGTGATTTTCCTGCCAATGTGACAATATCCTTACTACAGATAACAAACAAATCTTATTGAATGAGACAATTCTTTGTAATTACCATGGTGGTCATCACTAAGACTTCCAATAAAGCTTACAAGATGTAAATCTGATGGAATATTGACTTGATGATAATAAAACTGAAGTACTTCTCCCATTCATGCCACTCTAATTACCAAATGTGTGTATACTTTAAAAACCTCTTGAGGGAATATTGTTTGAACAAGTGTTTCATTTTAGAAATTGAAGTTAATTTCTTTTTTGACATATTCCTTTTTTTCTGTGAGTTGATTGATGTGTTTCAGGAAGGATTTGTTTGACATAAACCATTACTTATCAAAATGATACATATTTATTGTCAATACTTGGCTAATTGTTGGGGTAGGAAGGTGTTAGAGGGGTGAAAACAACAGTAACATCAATACGGACTGTCATCTTTAATTTCTCATTAATCGTAATGTATATAGACTTTTTTTTACAATAGAAATAATTAATAAAAATGAACAAGTAAGTTGGAATTGTTCCTGTGTATTGCAGAAGGACTTGAGACCAAATTGATTGAAAACTTTGATAGCTTCCTAAAATGAAGTCTGGAATATCTTGAAGCCTTAGTCATTCTTTTAAACTAAAAATGAAAAAGTTTGTGGATAAGAAAATTTCTAACAGGCATTATCTACTAGAGACTGTTTTTAGTACTTTTTGGGTGATAAAATGCATGACAATTGATTCAAAATGTGATGCATATAAAAATCTAGGCTGCAAAATTTATTATGAAATAGATAAAAATCTTTCAATCTTCAAATCTTTTTTAAGTGTGCTTTTTGAAACAAGATAAGATAATTTAAAATGTTAAAAAAAAAATCCTTTTTAAATTTATCGCCTCTTGATGCTATTTAAATTTAGGGTTAAATACCAACATATAATATTACAGTTCAAAGAAAGAAAAACTATGTTTGACAGGGCTTAAATGAAGTCTAATTGATAGGTTTTTGTAATGAAGATCTCTTTAGGAAGTTTGGTAGAAATAACTGACCAATATGACCTTGAATGAACTGTTTACTAACTGCCATGGTTCTATTAATAACCCAGGTCAACCATTTAACTTTTATTACCATTTTATTGTCTACAATGATTTATTAGGGTTTTTTTTACCTCAGATTTAGTTCATTTAGGGTGATGTGTGTGGATTTATAACCAGTTATGTAAACAAAAAAATGCTTTATTAGGTGTAATAATTTTCAGGTCTTTTGAGATATTTTTAAGTTTGCAACTGCCAAGGAAATGTTAATATAATCTTTTCTTTTCAAATATAATTAAATTATTAAGAATTGGGGGATTTTATATTTTCAGGCTGACATTTTTTTGTTGGTTGATTGTTATTTAAGGTCAAGTGAGCAGGATTTCTATGATGCAGTATTAGCAATATAAAATAATTAAAATAATTATTTACATTTGTATGGCTAGCCATTATTCAAATTCAGGCTAGACATAATCATTGCTAGCCATTCATTTTTTAAATACTAATACCTCACCATTAAACCAGTATTTCAGTCATGTTCATCATCCCCCTTTTTTAAATTAGGAATCAGACCAGTTAAATATGCTTTAATGTGGCTTTAAATCAGGGCAGACATGATATTTTTTGGCTAAAATACTCAATTCATTAAAAGTCCAGAAAATAAACTTGTTTTTAAATTGATACAGTATTTGTATCTTTCACATATCATCTAGCCATCAATCTTTTATTCAACACCATATCCCAAGTCAGTAACCCAATTTTACTGTTGTTAAGTAATTATCAGTCAAAGTTTAAAGGTCACACCAATTGTTTTAAAGTGACAATTGATAAACCTGTCATATTTAAATAAATATAAGATAGGAGATGATGGGTTCAGTCAAACCTTGTTATAATATTATAAATTGTAATGGGGGACAATAATCAGCCTAAAGGTTATACTAACTAAATATCATTTAATATATGATGAATTTTAATAAATGTCAGCCGTCATAATTTACCATAAAATTGGAAATTTGACATTTAGAGTCCTTCAAAAATTCCAACAGCTTTATGAAAAATGGCAACTGTTTAATTCCAGTGATGGTTTTTTTTTTTATTTATATTTTAATGTAAATATGAAATTTTGAACTGTTGTATAAATATTGATATATACTGTACTATTACAAGTATTTATAGTTTACAAAAGGACACTGTATTCAAAAATAAAATGAACAATTTAAGGTGCTCTGGCACTGACCAAAAATAAAATGAACAATTTAAGGTGCCCTGGCACTGACCAAAAATAAAATGAACAATTTAAGGTGCCCTAGCACTGACCAAAAATAAAATGAACAATTTAAGGTGTCCTGGCACTGACCAAAAATAAAATGAACAATTTAAGGTGTCCTGGCACTGACCAAAAATAAAATGAATAATTTAAGGTGCCCTGGCACTGACCAAAAATAAAATGAATAATTTAAGGTACCCTGGTACTGAGAAAATTTTACCAAGTAAATAACATGGCAGTCAAATTTCAATTGACATTTGTCATATAATCCTTTAAATTATTTTATACAAATATTAATTGAAATTTGATACAAACTTTTAAAATAAATATTTTCCCAGTAAAATCCGGTAGGTCTATTTCTATACATGTTTTCATTTACAGCAACACCTGGAACTTTTGTTTTGGAGGCCATGTTTAATTGAATCAAATTTATGCACCGACTTGACACAGAAGTCACTGAATCTACTCTATACATTAGTATAAAGCTGTTTGAATATTGTGAATGAACATGTCCTAATACCACGGCTTAGTGAATCTACCGTAGCACACCTCAAATTGTGGTGAGAGAATGGCATTGAAGTCCTTCATTCTTCTGGAAAATATAAACGGTCTCCATTCAAATAAGATGTTGTGGTCTTCTCTCCCAGCAGAAGAAATTCAGTTTGTAATCCTCAAATAAAAGATGAAGTTAAAAAGAAAAATTAACTTCCCATGAATCCTAGGGTGTATTAATTGAAGATCGAATATCATTTCGTACATTGACTAAAAAAAGACTGAGTATCACGGTATTTGTTGTATTGGTATTAAAAGTTAAAATAGCTTTACTATTTGTAATTCTTTAATTTATAGATAAATGATGTATTTTTGTAAAAACAATTTTGCAAAAAGCATCTGAAAGAATTCAAATTGAATAAAATCATTGTATAGAATGTTTTGAACAATTTGATAGTTGTAAATGTAAAATGTTATAATAGGATAGTGGAATTTAAAGGTCAGTAGGTTCACATCACTCATACACCAGCTGATTTTCGTTTTTTTTTTCCTCTCCCTTTTTTAGCTCACCTGACCCAAAGGGTCATGTGAGCTTTTGTCATCACTTTGCGTCCGTTGTCGTCGTCCGCATCTGTAAACTTTTCATACTTTCTTCTTCTTCTTTGAAACCACTGAACTGATTTGGACCAAATTTGGCAGAAATGTTCATTGGGAGGTCCTCTACTAAATTTGTTATTTTGGTGCAGATCGGAAATCCAACATGGCCGCCAGGGCCAATAATGTGTTCTGATTGGTTGAAACTTTGAAAATCTTCTTGTCAGAAACTACTTAGCCGATGGAATTGTAACATTACAGAAATGATGACTGGATGGTCCTCTACTAAATTTGTTATTTTTGTGCCGATCGCATATCCAAGATGGCCGCCATGACT
>MJUT01049231.1:37937-71080 GCA_002080005.1 Gigantidas platifrons | reverse complement strand
ACACTTTGTCTCTGTTGTGTGAGCTATTGAAAACACTTTGTCTCTGTTGTGTGAGCTATTGACAACACTTTGTCTCTGTTGTGTGAGCTATTGACAACACTTTGTCTCTGTTGTGTGAGCTATTGAAAACACTTTGTCTCTGTTTTGTGAGCTATTGACAACACTTTGTCTTTGTTTTGTGAGCTATTGACAACACTTTGTCTCTGTTGTGTGAGCTATTGACAACACTTTGTCTCTGTTGTGTCAGCTATTGACAACACTTTGTCTCTTTTGTGTGAGCTATTGACAACACTTTTTCTCTGTTGTGTGGGCTATTGACAACACTTTGTCTCTGTTTTGTGAGCTATTGACAACACTTTGTCTCTGTTGTGTGAGCTATTGACAACACTTTGTCTCTGTTGTGTGAGCTATTGACAACACTTTGTCTCTGTTGTGTGAGCTATTGACAACACTTTGTCTCTGTTATCTGTTTGTCCATCAACATCATTGTTAACATGTCACATTTTCATCATCTCCTAAAACTGATGGACCAATTGGAACTAAGACTAGCAGGAATAATGTTTATAAGGTTCTCAACATCATTTTATCAATTTGTCTTGATCTGTCAAAAATCATGGTTGCTATTGGCAATTCTTGGCTATGATAGTTACGACTAATTTATGTGAGGTCCTTCACAGACATTCCTCATTTCATATGGATCCAGTAAAGAACATGGCCACCATTATCAAATCCCGTTCTTGATTGATAGACATTTTAAACAATTTTCTCCTGGAAGTACAAATGTGAAGTCCTCTACAAAGATTCCTCATTTCACATGTTTAATCTTGTTCCAATGAAAAACATGAAAGGGATGGTCAAATCCTGTTGGAGAACCTACAAACTTACTTAAACCCTAGCAATGCATAGATAATCAGATGAACAATTCAGGCTTAGGTAATCCTCTAATTTCTATGTGATTTTGCTAGAAATGACAGAAAAACAATAATTGTGCAGCCATGGCGTTAAAAGTTTGAACATGTTTTTTGCATTAAATCATCCAATTAAAAGACTGGCATACAGACAAACAATAGTACAATGTATGTAGAATTTGTGTTAATCACAATAAATTATGTAAACATTAAATAGCTATAAACTGACTATAATTTTACCTAGTTCAAGATAACAATTAGGGTTCAACTAGACATGTTATTGAATAACAATAATTTTCACCCATAGATTTAAGTGTTAATACAAGTTAGTTTGGTTTGAATCACCTAACAACTCATACAAGCCTATCACCAATATGGCTTGGGTTCGCGCCCGGCTTTGTAAATTACAAAAAAGGTGCACTCGACTCGCCGCAAGTGATAAAGTTTAGCAGTTGCTTGGTCATGGTCAGTGGTTCTCTCCAGGTACTCCGGCTTCTTCTACCACTAAAACTGGTCACCATGATATAGTTGAAATATTGCTGAATGTGGTGTTAAACACCAAAAATCAAATCAAATCAACACAAATGCTTTACATTTTCTTTAGATTTCCTTTTCTCTTTAAAAAGATGACAAGATTTATTGTAAAACACATGTTTTCTTGTGAAATATAATTATTTTGTTATTGTTGATTTTTTAATAATGTTTAGTATATCTCATTGTCCCACTTTGCCTTGCGGAAATTATTGAAAAACACAGAATGACGATTTAACTATATGTTTGATGGATGACTCTTCATTTGATTGTTACATTGACAAGTTAGCACAATTAATGAATTAGTCATCGTTACACAACCAAATCTAATAAGGACATGTAATTTACATCGAGGGCTCTTCTAAGGGACTCTGCTGGTGTTTAAGTAATTCCTTAATTACCCCTGTGGTCATAGGCAGATGTTACTAAAATATAGTTAGTTTTTGGGGTTTTTTTCTGAACTCCAATAATTATGTCATTTGAATTATAGGACAAAGAAAACTAAAGATCAAGTGTTCTTTGTCTCCAAAATATAAACAGATGTACAACATGGGAGATAACTCTTTTCACTTACTGATGTATTTTCTTCATGGTTAGAGTGACAAAATTAGCTAAAAAATAGACTCCTTGTATTTAATTAATATAATCTTGCTTGGACATTGAGGAGTTATGACTCTTGCTTTTCTCTGTACCATAGTAATTTGGTTTGTGAGAATGCTTCCTTAGAAAAAACAAGGCCATCCATGTCTGGGGGATATTTTTTTTTCTTCCATTTTCATTATTTGCTCAGGACAAATAATTAAAAACTTGTTAAAGAAAGTTACATCTACTTCACGTATCAGTTTGAAAAATAGATTTTTTTATTTGTGAAAACCAAACATTATTAATACTTCTGATTGCTAAATTGTAAGAAATATGTACAAACAGACTTTGTAGTAAATAGTCCAGTAAATGTGAACAGGGTCAATATTTGAACATTTTTGTTCCGGTCTGACTAACGTTAGACTTAAGTAAACCTTATTCTAGACCATATCAGAGACATAAATTGGTCATTTTTGTCCTTCTATACAGCCTAATACATTGATTATGGAATTTATTTGAGTTGAACCCTTGATATCAATCTTTAGTAACAACAATTCATCTTAGGGCAATTTAAATACAATAGAGAGAGATGTATTACATTGTACCCTAAATTCTATAGTAGTAATGGAAAATAAACAAGTTAAGAAAAGCATGTGGCATTTCAAAGGATTTTCTGTCAGTAGTTTGAAAGTAAGGTTGTGAAAATAAATACATGGATGTTCAATTAAAATGGCAGGGCTAATCATAATACAATTTTATACAAGGTAGTTGGTTCATGTTTTCATAAATAATATTATTGTAATCAAATTTCAGTAACTCCATTAAAATTTTGGCTAGCAAATTAATATTCCCTTTGTGCCATGACCTAGCTTGTCTTGTTTTTGCAATCAGATTTTTATCTATCTTAGCTTCTGGTTTTGTTTAAAAAGTGCCAGTTTTCATTTTTGACATGTAGAAAAATAACTTCCATTTAAATTTTATTTGTTGGTATAGCTGTTGGAAATTAAAGAAAACACTTTTTATCACTACTATCAGAGGTTCAACAAAAATACATTCCACAGTCAATGTATTAAAATAGAAAGGAAAAAATGACCAATGTATGTCTCTGATATTGTCTAGAATAAAGTTTACTTATGTCTGAAGTTATCCAGACTGGAACAAAACTGTTTACAATACCATAGCTTCATAAACATGTACCGGTTTACTTTTTAGACCACTCCAATTTGATTCATATTTTTGCCACACCAATTTTGGAGACAAAAAGTAATTCTCTTCTAGTGGAAAACAGTGAAAATCAGATTGCTGTAATTCTGCCAGATTTTACTGCATTCCCTGAAATTTTAAAATAAAACATTGTCATTCACACTTTTTTAGTTGGTAACATGAAGAAGAGATAATTAAAACATGCATAGAAATCTTTGAATACTTTTTACACTTCAAGGAAAAAACATTTAAAATTGTAGAGTTGATAGTGCACCGCTATCTATGCAACTGAAAAATCCAGAGAGCTGGTTGTTGATCTGTTGTGACTTTGAGCCACAGTCATTCACTCTATATATACTAGTTGTTACATGTTAAATTGTCCTGGTACCTCATATCCAAACACTACGGTTCTGTCCATCAGGTGCTTCAAGAAAACTTACCTCTGCCTCCTTAAAAGTATATACAAAGTAATGTTGCTAAAGATCTCCTCTTAATCAGACCTGCATCACTCAATAGTGCTAGATTTTTACCATATGTTAAAAAAAGACCATTCAGAGCTACAAGTTAAGCATCAAAAATCAAAAATGTATTTGGAAACAAGCAGCAAAAATCAAAATCAGACATGTATTTAGAAACCAGGGCTAGGTGACTACATCTGTTTATTTTACTGAAGTTAATATAATCAGACATATTTATTGACTAACTAATGTAAAGAATGACAGTGTATTATTAGCCGACATCAGACCAAATGAATGACCTGTCCATCATACAGGGACTGGACATGACAAAACCATTGTCTGTTAGAGGGTGACCAGTATAAGATTACCATTAAACTAATTTAATAAAGTCTCTTTATATCTCACAGCAAAAATTTCTGGATTGATTGGAATTTGACATGTAAAGAAAGGGGTTACTGTGGTGTGTTTACAATGGTTAGTCAGTCTTATAAGCAGGGAAATAAGCTGGGTTTTTTTTAAGAACCTTCTTCACATAGTGACAAGTCAAAGACAAAGAAAGAGGGAGACAAAAATTTAGTTATACAAAATGTGCAT
The DNA here is from genome assembly GCA_002080005.1 of Gigantidas platifrons. Lineage (NCBI taxonomy): Eukaryota > Metazoa > Mollusca > Bivalvia > Mytilida > Modiolidae > Gigantidas > Gigantidas platifrons. The sequence goes on along the minus strand of MJUT01049231.1, from coordinate 66,804 downwards.
TGTATTAAGTTTCCATATAAACTAAAACAAAAACATCATAATTCATAAATCAGTATAGTGAAACCCTTTAATTGGTTTTATCATAAGAAGAAGAATATTTTATTACCAAATTTGGGCCCACAAGGAGCAACATGAAAAGGAAACATATGACATTAGGCATGCAAAACAAATTACAAAACAAAAATAGAAAAAAATGGGTTGCCTATTGTTGTTTTTTTTGTTTTTTTGTTTTTGTTTTTTTAATGCATAAGTAATTTTATTAAATTTTCATTAACCAATGATAGATGCCAACATAATTACTTCATATCACATCAGATATTTAGTAGTTAATAAACATGTCAATACATAAACCAGAGGCCCCCACATCAACATAATTACTTCATATCACATCAGATATTTAGTAGTTAATAAACATGTCAATACAAAAATCAGAGGCCCCCACATCTAGCCTGTGTAATCAATGTTTCTTACATTCTATATCCAGTATGGTTTCTGCCTCTGATACTCCAATTTCATTGGTTCCTTGACAGGTCAATATACTACGATGGTAATTACGATCTAAGTTAGGAATGTCCATGTAGTGTTTAGTCTCTCCAGGAATTTCCAGTCCATCCTTAAACCATTTCCATGTAATAACTGATGGGTTAGCTTTGTCTTCACAACTAAACCTAGCGTAATCATGTTCTCATAACTTTCTGGTAACGTTGACACTCAGTGTGATCTGTGGCTTAAATTGTACATCTAATGCAGCATATGCTTTCAGTGGGGTTTTCTGTACTTCATTAACAGCCCAACATTCTATCCTCTTGCCATGGTCAGTTTTTGTTGGTACAATGGTCACATGACTAACAGTGTCCTCACGTTTGTCTGTTGAACTTTTTTTGGTGGTTCGACTGATGATATTGTGTGATATTCTCGTTGAATCTTTGTGCCATGATATAGCAGCCCCAGGCTTTCCATTGTAAGAACTACATGACAAATATCTGGCTTCTCCGAGGATGACTTTCTGTATTTTGCCTCCATATATGACTGGTGGGTGAGGACGTACTCGTACAGTAAGAGTAACAGGAGGGTCTGTCTTTATACCAGGTTCTGTTGCTGTTTTTAGTACATGACATTTATATTCTCCATCATCAGACATTTGAACATCTGTTATTTTTAAACTATATTCATCTATGATGTCAGTTCCAAGTGCCAATCGTCCACCAATCATGGAGACCCTATCATATCCTGAGTAATCATGTTCAGATCCCAGAGCAAATCCATTATGTGTCCACTGACATTCTCCTTTCTTGTTTTTAATAACACATTTGAATATAACTGTACTGTTGACTGTTACAGATTTACTCTCTTGTCCTTCATAGAATGACTGTACAGCAAAAACTGTATTAATTAATAAGACTGTTGCTATGGATATGGAAACAGAAACTTGCTTCAGTAGTTCTAAGTAGTCCATTTGTAATTCTGTAAAATCTTGTATTATAGTGGTTCAAACAACAATTTTTTACTACTTATCTCTGTAATGATCCCTCACAAATTACATATAAAAGTGTTTATTATCATTGTAATTTTATAAAATCTATATACTGGGTAATTACAAATGCACTTTAGAATAATAATAGGGGTAATTTTAATATAATGTCTAGCTGATGCAGGAAAATGATGCCAGGTATAATAATTCTATATTATTTACAATATTGACAGTGTTTTAATTGGTTTTATTATAGATGATGTGATAAAATCTATGTGATTACATCTTTGGGACACATATTTTCCATAATTAATAACAATTCATTGGTGAAAAAGTTCTCACTTCGTGATGTTGTTGCATGTTGTGTATTACCACGGAGAAAGTCGTTTCGTGTGGAGACAACTTTCTGTAGCATTCGGAATTAGGCTTAAATTTGGCTGATAATTGAATAAGATAGGCTGATTTTTTTTTAAAGCTTTATTGATTAAAGCAATAAATATTTTAGATTTTCCAAAATTCTGTCAGCTAGGTGCATAATTGTTGGTCAAATAACCTGGAGTCATGAAAAATTTAGTGAATTTTATGATAGTTTACAATCTGAAATATCCATAGGGAAATCGGGAATAATTTGATTTTTTTTTAATTACAAACCAAAATATCCATAGCTAGGAGTTTATTTTCTGGAATTTCCTGAAGTACAGTGTAATACTTGTATAGTTTGGATTGTTTAAATTAATAAGCTGCTATGTTATGAATTATTTTCTACTTTTGTTTTTATTTCAAATGTTATTTTCCAGATGATTGATACAAGAAACATTTTTACATGGAATATAAGAACTTACTTATAAGGTCTCTTATTAACGTAAATTTCTGTACATAAAATGCATCAAATTGAATATTTATCTGGAAAATTACATGTCTTTTTGAATGATATGGTATGGTTTATGATATATATTATTACAATAAAGAATAAAACATATCTGATTTCTTCTACATTAAATCAAATACAAGTGTGTGCATTAAGATTGTAATCTGAACGATCTGCCGCATCTGGCTTCATGTTACATCTTTATAATGTTAGGGTTATTTGAAATTTTTGCAATTTGACAGTTGTTTTCTAATATAAAATCTACTGTAAGATTGAGTTAAATGATTTTTTTTTCAGTATTAGAGTTATAACTTTTGATAGCTGTGTTACTATAGTCTGTAGCAGACACAGATCCACACTTTCTCTGAATAGAGGGGCCACTCCATGGGAGGGGACCAAAACCTAAGCCAAAAAATCCTCGTAAATTTTAAATATTTTTCCAGATAAGGTGGGGGTGGGGGAACCACTCAGCACATAACCACACCCTAGATCCTCCTATCATGAGTAAGATTAACAAATGGATATTTATCAATATATTGATAGGGGTTCAGTGATTAGGATTCAAATTTTAATAATGGGATATTTTCTATTGACTTTCAGAATTTCAATGGGCCATTCTTTTACATTCTTTGTAAATATTTCTGATTTCAATGGGACATTTTCAGATGGAATGTGATAAATAGCACATGGCCCCCTCTAATCCCAATGACTGTTTTTTTTTGTTTTTGTTTTTTTTGTTTAAATTTAATCAGACATTTTGGGTGATTTTGATAAAGTGTAGATTTCACTGTCATAGGATAATGTTGTATAATTTAATAAGATTTTTCAGATGGTTCTTGTCATGTTAATTGTGATATTATGAAAATGTCTGTCGCCAAACAATGTACCAGTAGACAGTACAGGAAAATGTCAACATAATTAGACTACTACCTAATCATTTCTATAAAATATATATATGTATGTAATACTATGTCAACTATTTCACTGTAGAGTACATTGTATATTGTCTTATATGAGTGGTGCATAGTTGATCAAAATAAATATTTTTGTTTACTTCCCCCCAATTTCTATTAGGTATAGAAATATTCTCTTTCTTTTCATCATAATTGTTTCCTACCCAGCTTGCAGTAAATGTTGACCACACAGCCACAGATTATATCTCTTAATAAAGGATTGCCAGGTATTTCTTTACAAAGGCTTCTAATGTAACATTTTATTTTTTTAAACTTTCTAAACAGTTTGCATGACATTTTGTATTTTATCATTGACAACGTGACAGTAATAGTGATATATATATGACTTAAACCATCTGCTTCAGTAATTTCAAACCTTATTTTTTAATATTTTTTTTTAGTCAAATTTACCATATTTGTTCTAGTAAACATGCTACCTGTACCATAAAACACCTTCTTGGCCAGGATTGTATAAATGCTTCACTTTCCTATTGATTTGATAAACTTCATAACTTCCACGATATCTCAGAATTGTACACTCAAAGTCTGTTCATAAATGAAAATATAGATGTCCAAAAAGTTATTAAATGAAGGTATTGGGTGTGCCTGTAGGGGTGGGTCTCTTTTCTTTTTTTTAAATCAGTGAGCAGTTTCATCTCTTTTAAATGTCATTTTAAAACTTAAGGGGGCATGTATTTGCCCCATACTCCCCTGGAAAATGGGATTTTTTAATTCTGTGTCATACCTGTGAAGTGTACAGGTATTTTTTTGTTTCTTTTCTGTTGGATGTAAAATTTGACTACTTTGTTCATTAGAGTATTTAGAGTAACTATTTCATGTTAATTGTTCTCTGTGACGTGACAGGACAGAATTACCTCCCTGTAAAGAGAAATTTCCCGGGTGAATACAAGTTGTGGTCATATTTCATTGCTGATTAAAAGCTAAAAGCTGAAACTAATGACATAGAGAAATGTATGTGACATGAATAGCCTTGCTCACAAACTAATCTTAATAGAATACTGCCTGGTATGGACAAAAAGTATATATACTATTGACAAAGTGGAATGTGTTTTTTGCAGGATATTGTCCTATCAATTTCATTATGTTGACAAGAACAATATATATTTCACTATTTAAGAATGAAATATATAGACATGATGGACTTATTTATAAGATGGAAGATTGACATTAAATAAACAGAGAAAATTGTTTTTACCTTTTTAATCATAATTAAGAATGTAATAATTGTGAAGACCTTTATTGTATCATATATAGCTGAAGAACATCACACAATGTCTGGTTGTCAATAGATAGGGTGAGGTGTTTGGAGATTATAATATAGAACAATTATGGTTTTTTTACATTTAATTTTTATTTTACCAGCTAAAACATTACATCCTGGCATTTGCTAGACATGTAAGAAAATATTAATAAGACAAACATCTTATGGTAGTTACTCCACTCCATGGTAAATTAAACATTGAAGGTCATGAATGTCAGATAAAAAAAGAAACATTCTGGCTTCATGTCACTGCTTGTGGCAGAGTCTGGTTTACTGGTATAAGTATTTAAAGTATATTTAGCTGTGCAGGAGGTAATCTGTATGTCTCTCTAGTAACAGTCACTCAAATACCTCAGAGGTTATATTTAGAAATGAAACACCCAGTATCATAAGATCAATTGATCTCTTTCTTACTTTAAAAACATATTTCCTTCTGGAAACTGTAGCCTGCAATAAAAACGTAGATATCAAATCTAGTGCACATGATACATTTCTGGAATAACCTTCATCAGGTACGGCTAACGCTCAAACCGAAAGCCAAATAATTTAAAGTTTTTGGGACCAATAAAACCAAAGGAAAGGGTCTTTGCAGGAAAGACAAAATCGGCCAATGGAAATCAATTGTTTCTAATGATTTGCAGAACAAGATAAATGTATTTGATATCTTCAAAAAGTTCAAATTGACCATGATTTCAGTTTATGCATGTTAATCTATATTCTGCATCCATGAATCCTAATTTTGGCATAATATCAGTATCAAGACTTCTGTCTGTGATCTGGAGGTGTTGAGTATAAATTTACTATAATTGAATACAGGTTTTATTTGTTTTAACAGAACAAGAACTATGAAAATGAAAAAAAAATATAACATCATATAATGTCAGAATTTTTTTCTGTTTTAATTAATATTTTTCGTTGAGTTAAAACGTTTCTTTCCAATGAAGTATGCCTCTTATATTTAGTTCACAGTAGGCTAGTGGATTTATCACTTAAATTCTGGGAGGGAGAATACATTATGATAAATACCATATTGCTACATTCTCATTAGCAGTGAGGTAATTTTCAGTAGGAAATGTTGTCTTATCTTCTGAACTTTAAAACAAAGGTCTCCTTCAGCAACAATTAAGCTATCATGTATGATATAGACTTCTGTTTAATGAGCCAAATTGAATCATATTTTAGATAGCATATGTTTTACATTATAACTTTTACATATGAATTTAAGAAATATTGGAACTGATAAATGAAGGTACTTTTGTGTTAAATGTTTATTTTTGTTTTAAATCTGTTTATATAAATTTGTTTATTACATATATTAGTAGGGTTGATTTATGAGATATTTTGGAATAAATTAGCCTGTTGTTTAAGTAAGATATATATAAAAAGATGTACATGAATGTCAATAGAGGGACATTTATAGTATGTTATGTGTTTACATTGATGGCACCCAAAAGTAGTGGGATATGACAGCAATGAGAGGTGGTGACAGAGAAGGCAATACCTGTTTGGTAAAGTTGAAGAGGGGGGGGAGGTGACAGAGAAGGCAATACCTGTTTGGTAAAGTTGAAGAGGGGGGGGGAGTAATTGAGTAGAACACATTGATAGCCATCATACATCATAAATACATTTTACTGGATTTATAACAAGCTTTTGACTACATATCTTACAAATTCTTTTTTTTTTCAGATGAAGAAACGGGAATGGTCAAACAAGACAATAACTTGTATCCTAAAACAGATGATGAAGATTTAAGTAAGGCTGGAGGTAGGTTTAGGGTGATTTAAGTAAGGCTGAAGGTAGGTTTAGGGTGATTTAAGTAAGGCTGGAGGTAGGTTTAGGGTGATTTAAGTAAGGCTGGAGGTAGGTTTAGGTGATTTAAGTGAGGCTGGAGGTAGGTTTAGGGTGATTTAAGTGAGGCTGGAGGTAGGTTTAGGGTGATTTAAGTAAGGCTGGAGGTAGGTTTAGGGTGATTTAAGTAAGGCTGGAGGTAGGTTTAGGTGATTTAAGTGAGGCTGGAGGTAGGTTTAGGGTGCTTTAAGTGAGGCTGGAGGTAGGTTTAGGGTGATTTAAGTAAGGCTGGAGGTAGGCCTAGGGTGATTTAAGTAAGGCTGGAGGTAGGTTTAGGGTGATTTAAGTAAGGCTGGAGGTAGGTTTAGGGTGATTTAAGTAAGGCTGGAGGTAGGTTTAGGGTGATTTAAGGTGTTTAACGCCACTTTCAACAATATTTCAGTTATATCGGGGAGGTAGGAGAAATCATGAAACTCACATTTTCATAAATCTTTAATGCCACATATCAGTACATTGCATAACATTGCGTGGTTTATATAAGGGAGAGAGAGTTTTACAGGAAAAACTGGATGATTCTCTAAGTAAGGAAATGGCATCTTCAATTGCAGAGTGTGTGTGACACCTCGACTCTTCACTGAACACAAGTACCAGTACTTATTAAAATAACATTAAGTAGTAACCAAAATAACTTGTTTCAGATACACTTTAAAATCATACAATTATGGTTCTATTTTAAAGTTACAAATGTATTCCACATTCATAAAAATATCAGTACATTAACCAACAGAAACTTTCTTTGATAGTTTGATTTTGTTTTTACACAGATTTAGTAGAATACTATAATAATATAAACTCCTATTATCTTTTGTAGCAGCTCCAAAGTTTGTTCATCTAGAGAAGATGAAGAGACGTCATTACGGTCGCCCCGTTGGAAGTTCTGTTAGACTGAAGTGTAAGGCTACTGGCAACCCTAATCCACACATTGCTTGGATGAAAGACAATGAAGTTATCAACGATACAGGCAAAAAACCGATGTGGACATTGAAGTTAACAGATCTGATCAAATCTCACTCGGGGAAATATACATGTCTTGTTAATAACAGACTGGGGTCTATTAATTATACATACACTTTAGAAGTTATAGGTATATATATATAAAGTAACCATTCTTAATAACTTATAGTACATGTATGTATATATACAGTAACAAATCTTAATAACTTATAGTACATGTATGTATATATACAGTAACAAATCTTAATAACTAATGTCATTATGCTAATAATTTGAGAAAATCTATCAATTATTACAATTTTAATACAATAAATTATTAAATTTGACAGTCATTGTAAGGATTTATTAAGTTTTAGAACGGAAATTAAAAACTTGAGAGACAGAATGATTTCTAATATTGTTTTAAGTGGAGAGACACGAGTTTAATTTCCTATGAAACTTTTTTGTGGTAGAAAACCAAGACAGGAAGAAATGCTATGATTAATAGATATTAATATAATCACCAGTCTAATTTGTGTTGGCTGAAAAATCTTGTTTAAAATTGTGTGAATGTTTTTTTTTCTCCAAATTATTTTTGAATTGGTATTCAGCAGAGTAGCAGCTAAGCATGTAGCATTAATGAGTAAGAGAAGAGATTGATTGGCTTGGAGGAGATTAATGAGTAAGAGAAGAGATTGATTGGCTTGGAGGAGATTAATGAGTAAGAGAAGAGATTGGCTTGGAGGAGATATCTAACCTCTGACTGTTGTTTTAGTGAACTAACACTATAAAAATCCAAATAAACATTTTGGTCCAGTTCAAATTGGACATCATCTTATTGAAATCTAATTTATTCTCCCCATCATATAGCTGAAAAATTGCTCATTTGCCGTTAAACAGCAATAACTCACTCACTCACTCACTCCAATCACTCACTTCCAAGTAGACATAAATTCAGAATGTAAAGGAGCTTTTAAAGTGCATAATATTTTTAGAATTTTCAGACAAGTTATTGTTAAATTGAATACACTTCAGATAGATAACAAACAAAACTTGTGGAAAAATGTAAAATCAAAATGTTTATTGAAAAAAACTGCCTGACTTTGTGGTTAAAACTCTTTTGTTTATTAGTGCTGTAAAGACTTAATGGAGAATCCTAGGGCTGTTATGTCATATAGTTATGATATATAGAAATTTTATCTGTAAAATATAATATTCTCTTTAAAAACCTGTCTAAAACCATTAGGTATTATAACTTAGGTTTGAAAATGTTAAGATAAAAAAAAGGTAGCTGTAAGTACTGGTAAAGTAGATTAGACCTAAATTTAAATATAAGATAGAGCAGGTTGTCTTTCAAACTCTTATTTAATGCTAGATTTAATGGTTATGTCTGTCTGTTCAAGTTTTAAACCAACATTTCCTTCATAATTTTGTCTCTGCAGAGCATCACTTGAAACCAATTAAAAATTTTGCATACTTTTTAAGATATTTTTACCCAGATTTTTGAAGATTTTAAGTCCAAAGCAATAATTGTCATTTATTTAATAGATCATGTATCTTTAACTTTTAAATAGTAGTGTCATTTATGTATTGAAGATTCCAAGGAATGGCATTTCTAAATAAAATACTCCACAGAAATATTGAAAATGTCCACACAAAAAAACCCAATTGGTTTCATAGCATAAATATATTGATATTTATTGTTTCATATCTCGTTATATCATAGTTGAATGAGTGAGTGATTGTTGTTTAACACCAAATGAGCAATATTTCAGCTATATAGTTTTTGTTGAGATGATGATGATGATGTCTCCTTTGTACTAGACTAGGTCACTGAGATGGAGTTATATAGTACTAGCTTAATGAAATGAACATTACACGATGAGACATGTTGCTGCACGCTGACACATTAATCTGACTGAGTCTTTGTTTTTATTATCCATTTCTCTAACTCTTCATAAAATGCTATATTTTATAATGATTTCTCTACAGAACAGTACCAAGAGAAGCCAGAGTTAATTGGTCCACATCCTCTCAATACAACAGTAGATTATGGTCAACAAGCATCATTACAGTGTAAAGTTAAAAGTCTGGTTGAACCACACATCCAGGTAAAATATTTGTCCAGAATTTGGTTAGCAATTAAAATATGTAATACTCACTTGTTCACGATTAATCCTAATGTTCACAAAATAAACTGAGACATTATTTTAAGAATTAACTTATTAGTTGTTTCTTTAATAAAATGCTGATTTATTTAATTTCCTTGTTTCCTAAAAAGTAAATATTTAATTTTTATAAAAAAAAAAATATTCTATAATACAGATGTGGAACTTCTAAAAAATATGTGATCAGCGTTACTCGGAACTTGTCTAGCGAGTCTTGGACTCATCACTTGTGTGTGGAACTGACAAAAAATATGTGATCAGCGATACTCAGAACTTGTCTAGCGAGTCTTGGACTCATCACTTGTGTGTGGGACTGACAAAAAATATGTGATCAGCGATACTCAGAACTTGTCTAGCGAGTCTTGGACTCATCACTTGTGTGTGGGACTAACAATTTTATCAAAGAAAGCACTAGTTGGGCTCATGACCTTTTTGGGTGGGACTCGTCAAAACTTTTGCATACAAGAATCTCTGTTTGATATCAAAGAAATTTAAAGAGTAAATAATAACAATTAGATTATTCTTGTTTTATTTTCAGTGGCTTAAGCTGTTGGAAAATCCAACGGTGGAAAATAACCAATCAACCATCAAGGTTGGACAACAGTTATTTGTTGTTTTAAAGACGGGGGATGTTTGGTCAATTCCTAACGGAACTTATCTGAATAAGTTAGTGATAAACAAAGCTACAGAGGAACACAACGGAATGTATATCTGTCTGGGAGCTAATATTAGAGGATACAGCTTTAAAAAGGCATTTCTTAAAGTTAGACCTAGTAAGTACATAGTATAGATGAGAGGGATTTAGTTTGATCTTTAGATATCATAAAACTGATCAAACATAATTGTGAAAATATATTAACATATATTATGGTCATCCTTCAATGTTAAAATGTCCTAAACAACTACCAAATCTTTGTAGAAAGGGGAGAAACAAGCATCCTGTTCAAGGGTGTTCTATTTCATGTCAGTACTGTGGCTGTTTCTATATGTTTGTTGTACATGAATCTGTTTCCAGTAAAGGCTTTTTTGTGTCATTAACTAAAATAACACTGAATTTTATTTTAACCCCTTTATTAGCACTCTAGTTCCCATGATTACAGGATAAAAAATTATATAAATTTTCATTCAAATAAATCTTTTGTATGAGTAATCAGATGTAAATATACTTAGGCCATGCAAGGTTAATTACTTGGTTCTCAGGCCCTTTTTTGTCAAAATTGATGAGGGAGGGCGGCATTTTTTTTTATCCTTTTACTGCTGTAAAAAGTGATGCGGGAGGCATTTTTTCTTCTTTTTTTTGTGAAAAATATGGCAATGTATAAATCTTTTGTCTAAATGTCAAACGGAAACATGTTTTTTATTTATACATTGTCATAACGATGCTTTAAATCTCATTTAAGCATGATGCGTTTTAAAGCGTTTCACCGACCACGCGATATAAGAGAAAAACGGATGCGGTTGTTTNGCTGTTTCTATATGTTTGTTGTACATGAATCTGTTTCCAGTAAAGGCTTTTTTGTGTCATTAACTAAAATAACACTGAATTTTATTTTAACCCCTTTATTAGCACTCTAGTTCCCATGATTACAGGATAAAAAATTATATAAATTTTCATTCAAATAAATCTTTTGTATGAGTAATCAGATGTAAATATACTTATATAAGAACATTTCAGAAGACCAATTTATTTATATATACCTATCAATAGTTTATAGTTTGTTACATCACTGAAAATAGGATTATTGATCATTTAACTACATCATTTTCCAGTCCGTTCCACATCTTGGTTGCTGCTGATTTTTAAGTGTTAAGCTATAAATAATTTACCACTAATTTATAGATTATTTAGAACTGACTTTGTCATTAAAACTATTTCTTGTTGATATTTGATTTATAATGGAGTTTTTAAATTATTGGAATAAAAAGTCAAAAGAACCAGAGGGAAAACTTGATACATGTACTTATTTCAAAATTAAAAATGTTTCTCTCGGGAAACATATTCATCTATTAATAATTTTCGATTGAGAAGGGCATTATGTCAAATAAGAATAAGTGCCCATGAACTAAAAAATAGATAGGGATCGATATAAGAAAACCTGCATAGAACGATCTCAAAGAATATTTGAAAAATGTTCTTCAAATCAAACTGAAGATGAACTTCATTTTATAATTAACTGTCCATTATACATTGACAATAGAGAAATCATGTTCAACAATATAGGTGAGCTTTTTCCAAAATTTAAAGATTACCCAATGATGCAAAATTTATATTGCTTTTTACAAACGAAGACATATCAGTACTTAAACTTCTGGGAAAATATATCATCGATTGTCTAGATATTAGAAGAGGGGATTATTTTTGTGATAAGTAGTGTTTATATGTATAGTGTATATCATTACTTTATCTCTGATTCTGTCCGGCATAAAATGTTGTATTGTTATATGTACATTAAATCCATGTTTGTTTTAATATGTAACTCTTGCCTCTTCGGGGGCCCTTAATTGGAACAATACAATTATTATTATTATCAATCATATATACAAATCTGAAAAAAAAAATATGTAAAAAATACATTGTTCTTGTTTTTTTTCTATCCATTTTTTGCTCTTTCTGTTTTGTAAATATGTAACTAGTTGGGTGAAGAAAGGGAAGATGTAAATTATGTCATGTAAACCAGATTGTTCCTGATGAAAGCCCTGAACTTGAAACCCCCCTTTAGATCCTAGTCATTCTTGTTTTGTAAGATGAATCTGTGTCTAGTCAGTAGTGTATTTATCAATGAAGGACTATAACAACAGTTTGATACAATGGCAAGCCCATTTTATGGCACCCTAGGGCCTCCTGTTTTGAAACGACTAGTACTAGAATCTTCCCAAATTAATCTGAACATTCATTTTATACCAATTATTATAATTTGTGTTAAAATTTCAGAAGATTCGGTCAAATAATTTTTACTTATTAAAAAAAAAAAAAAAAACTGATAACAAGGATGATGTCGCAGACATACCATAGTTTGATCACAAAGATTTTGCAGTGGTATGAAAAAAGGCAGGATCAAAAGTGAACACAACAAAAACAGTTTCATAATCATAAATAAGAATTAAAACATGTATATCTACATTGTATATATATAGCCCAAGATAAAAACAAAAAATAAATAATTAGATTTCTTTAGAAATGACTTTAGAGACAAATTACAAGCCATGTAGTTCTTTCCAAAAGTAATTTGTAAGAAAAATACAAAATAAAACGACCAATTCCTCACAAATTCTATCATCAATAGATACAATTTAATTGAGTGAAGTGAATTGTCTTTCGATTCAGAAAGAAACTTCTAAATTGAATAAGGAAAATCAATATTTATACTTGACATTTATCAACCATCCTTTTTGACATGTTTCACAATTTTAGAGATTTTTCATCTTTAGTTTATTAGATATTGAAATGTAGTTATTGAATTATTTAGTGCCGTTCAGTAATGACTTTTGAATTGTCATTTTCAATTTCATGATAATGATGATTTGTTTTATGCAGTAACGATTTTCCTATTGAAAACGATATTAAATGTTGATTTTTCTCCTTTGTTTTGTAGATCCAGCTTTAAGCAGTATATCATCTGATTCCAGTAGTTCATCATTACCTCTCACTATTGGAGTACCAACATGTTTTGTTTTGATTGTTGTTACCATAGCAATAATTTTACTTCAACGGCGGAAGAAATGTAATAATAATACATCAAATGTGAATAAAGGACCTCGTTTTAATGCCGTTCCTACGACAGAGACAGAATCTTTTCCATCAGTTCACACAGCTAATCATCCTACGAACTTACATGTGAACCCCATGCATGGGGTACAACATCCAAACTTATTTACTGGTGTATCTAATAACCAATACACTGGTGTGTCTAATAACCAATATAATACTGGTGTGCCTAATAACCAGTACGCTGGTGTATCTAATAACCAAATGTTTCCATCAAGTATGGGATCATCAAAGAATCACAGTATAGACTTTTATACAGACATTTCATCAGTTTCACAGAAACAACATCATCATTACCACCATAATACACCACAGTTTTCATCATCACAATATTCATCATAGCCAGGATACAAACTATATTTACAAATACCTCGGACTTTTTATACTTCACCAGTCCATACGAGCCAAAGTAACTTAACCCTGTATCAGTGGTTTACATGTAAAATTATCAGTGGTAAAAGTATACAGGACATTATACTTTTGTCATAATTCAGCTTTAACGATTGTAGTTAATTTGTTTTCTTTGTTCTTTTTTCATTTTGTTATAGCTTATAATATATTATTTGTCTGAAATAAAACTTTAAATTAACAGTAGCAAGGGTAGAAAAGAGATTGCTTCCCTTAATTTTCAAAATCTACAATATATTGACACTGTTAAGATCAAGGAACATTTATGAAAAATAAAACATATGTTTTTGTGTTTTATAATGCATCCTCCCCCATGTTAATTCTTGATATAAAAATGAGTTTAATAATATGGATGTTTGAAGCCTGTAATGCTGTATGTGTTGCAGATGTTTGTCTGCTAACTTCTGCCTAGAAAACATACAATTGATATACATATATGCATTTCTCAACTTGTTCCTTGATAATTGTATTCATTCTACTGTTTGATTGAATAATTTGTTTTAATTTCCTTTCAAATTAAATATGCAAATTCTTAAACCAAAAGCTGAGACATTTCTTGGAATAGAAAATAAAGTTTATGCTGATACAGTGTCAAATTACAAGCAAAAAATTGGGTTTATTTAAAAAAAGATCATGTGGACTGTGTTTGCAATACATGTATAATGCTATGTAAATAGTGATTATTGAAGAATTTATCTTTATTTGTAGAGAAGTGCTTTGTTGTTAATTATTTTTCATTTTATTTTCTGTTATTATTGAACATTTTAGTGATAAAAAAGGAAAATAAGACAAAATGTTTTAGAATTTGTTTTTATTTTTATTAAAAAAAAACATTATCTTTTCTCTATTCTTTTTTTTTCAGTTTCTTTTACTAGACTAAAATGATTTTAATATAAAAAAAATATATATATAAAGATATTTTGAAATTTTTAGTTTAACATATCTATAAAGATAAAAATGGGAAGAAATTTTAACTCTTGTTTGGCAGAAAATTTGCTTGTTAAAATATCTTATTGAAATGTTGATAATAAGGAATTATTTTTAATCATTTAAAATCTTGAAATGATGATTCCTAGTATCATAAGAGTATTTTGTAGCTGGAACTTCAATTATCAAACAAAATGAATCGTCAATAAATGTAAATACACAATTTTTAGACAGAAATCATTCAGTAAGGATTAACAGTTTTTTCAACCATTTTCATTTTTTTTTTTAAATCTGTTTCCTTTTTCTTTGTTAAAGCAGGACAATTGTGTTTATATATGTTTTAATTGGTTGTGTGAAGAAGAAATAGAATCTGTAGATGCCTACATCACAACACATACAAAGATGTATAAACTATGTGAACATGGTTGATAAAACAGGTGTCAGACCTATTCTTGTGTTAGTTTTTTGTGAAATATTTTATTATTCTTAGCTATAGGTAATCAAAGTGTAAATTTTTAATTAAATTTAAAACTCATTTTCTACTTAAAACAGGGTTATTTTTTTTCTATTTTTATAATGATAAGGATATCATTATTGTGTATAAACAATACAAGGCATTTTTGTGATATTTGTTCTGTGCGAGATGTATATATATTATATATCTATGTATACATATGTATATAATAAATGTAATTGTACCTATCATGTATCTCTGGTGCTGTTTGAAGGCAATACTGCCAAACTATTGTACAGATCCTAGTCAATATAGCCTCCCATACAGTATTTTATACATATCAACCAAAGCTTTACTCTTGGACTTCACAGTTTGTCCCTAACAACCAAATAATAACAGAATCTTGGATTTAAACAGCACTTTATGAAGCAAAATTATAGTGAATCTGGGATAAACCCTAATCTTGTCTTAATCATCTAACTTTGTCATGATGTCAGATGTCTTTAGAAATGGAAAACTTCTGTAAGCCGAACACCTGCCTATTCTGGACAAAAATTATTTTAAAAATTATGTGTGCATACTTATAAGGCTCTGTTGAGCTAAAATACCTAGTTGTTTTTATTCTTTTTTTTTCATATGGTCTAGGTTAAGACCAAAATATTAGAATGATTAATAGATAGTTTTCAGAATTTTAGCTGTTTCAAGTCTTAATTTTTGGTAAAAGATTTAAAGAAAGTCTTTGGAAATTTCCAAATTGAAAAGTTGTTCATGTGTTTAAGGAATTAAAACATTTGTAGTAAATCAATTCGTGTGAGTGACTTTCTTTATTTAGAATCTCAAACTTATTCCGGTCAATTGCATCTATTTCTCAAATTAAGATAAAGCTTTAATTTTCCATTTAACTGTGTATTTGTTTAAAAGTAGGTCAGTAGGAGGATGTCCATAATAGAATGGGTCATACAAACTGGCTTAACTACCATTTCTTAGAAAACTATTAAGAAATTTATAGAATTTTTGTAATTTTTCACAAACATTTGTATATATCAGAATGTCCATGCTTTTTTGTTAAATTGATAGTTTGAACAAAACTTGCAATAGATGTATTTTGTGATTATTTATTTTAGTTTGTATTTTTTTAATGAATGAATAGATTTGAACGAGTCGATGGATGTATGTACATGACTTATATAGCGAAAGTATTTTCATGTGAACAGACAGGGATTTGTAACAAATTATGCATTTTTACTCTTTTCTCCATTCAATTTTAGGGCCCAGGTGGCTCAATGAGTTAGGTAGTTGGATTACCTAACAACTCATACAAGCCTATCACCAATATGGCATAGGTTCTGTCCGGGTACTCTGGCTTCTTCCACCACTAAAACTGGTCGCCATTATATAGCTGAAATATTGCTGAAAGTGGCATTAAACACCAAAAATCAAATCAAATAATTCAGTTTTTTGTTTGGTATATTTTCATTAACATTCATGAATGCCTTGTTTTTGTTTGTTTCTTTTCTTATTTTTATACATATTTTTAAAAAAGAGTAATGAGGAATTGGATCACATTATGCCTTTTGTTGTCACTTGGCATTTCGATATCATTTCAAGGTATTTAAGAAGTCTCCATGAGTGATATCGCATGGTCGTTGGATATGCGAAAAAAGAAAATTGAAAACAAAAAATGTATTGGGAACTTTTAAGAAACAAAAAACTAAATTATTACATATAATATCTTGTATATCGAAGGAGAGATAACCCCAAATATTGTAGTTGTACTTTTTGGTAATTTGTTGTTCACTTTTTTCCAGTTATTTCCCTTTGACCTCATATGTTCTTCAATGAAGAAACAAGGACAGTTACTTTTATGGTAATGGTTGACGTAATACAAACTTAATAAGTTACAGGTCCCTGTGATGTAGGTAGTGGTTACACAGGAAAAGTGTTTTACCAGAAATGGCTGTGTATACAATTATAAATACAAGATGGAATAATTGTGATGTGAATACTTTATGTTAGATAGGACTACTGCAATGACGAAAGCCAATTGTAATTGAAAGATTGTTTCTCAGATCCTAATATTTCTTGTAATTAATTGCTGGTCAGACAGACGTTGATATAACAATTTAGTATACATGTAAATACAGAATATTGTTGTTAGCCTGGTTAATTTGTACTCCTTATGTTAATGTTTAAATTGTACTCTTTTAACATGAATCATTTTACATGACGTCCCATTTCAATCTTTTTTCATTATTTATATAACAACCAGGTATATAAATAATGAAAAAAGATTGAAATGGGACATCATGTAAAATGATTCACATCAAATTTTGCTCAAAATAGGGGGAATGATAAAATTTTCTATCAAATTGACAATACAGAAACTAAAAACCTGGGTTTGACATATCACTAAAAATATGTTAGATCCATATGACTCTGATCGTGGAAAAAAAAAAAGGCATTTGACGGTAAAGGGCGTTCACATCCTTTTGGAGTAAAATAATTTAAAATTGTGAATTGTAAACAGATCAAAATATGAATTAAAAGGAGTTGAGAAGCAATAATTTCATTTTGAATGGCGGTGAGATAAAGATATTGAAATGATTACATCAGTCATTTCTGGGGAAAAAATTGTTGGAAGAATGTATATGAAGGTATGACTGTGAAATATTTTTATGTTATGTATTTTTATAGAATACCTGATGAGATGTATTGAAATTTTTTAAGGTGCTGTATGTATAGCTGCGGAACTGTAGCTCTTTATGGTCAATTGGTTTTTTGAGATAGGGTGGACCATAGAGAACGGATTTTCCCTATGCAAAAACTTGAGGAATTGACCACCTCGATTGAGTCACCTTTCTAGGAGTTTCTGACGATCAAACACCAAGTATGTGTAGCCAAATGTGTATGTTTCATTTCCTGAAATATTTTTCTATCGCCTTACCTTATTATTTATGCAAGATTATTCATATACTTCTATTTATAACAACAAATATCTGCATAATCCCGCCTACTCTGGACGCCATCTTGACACCAACGAGATTCTCGTAGTCACAAGACGTATAATACGCAAATCGGATGCCGGGGAAGTCTTGTTCTGTTACAGATTTTAGCCTGCAGGGTTTTTTGTTGCCGATCAAACTTTTTAAATTTATTTTTCAGACTTTTTTCTAATAAACACTACTTGTATTTTTCAGACTTTTTTGTAATAAACACTTCTTGTATTTTTACAACCAATAAAATACAGGTTCCATTCATAAATTTAATAAACTTTCACTTTTTCACTCCCCCCTTATTTTTGACATAATAATACTTAAATCAAAGAGAAAAAAAGATGGGGGACAGTTGCTTAAATTGTGGAAATGAATTTGAAAAGAAAAACAAGGGTTTCAAGAGGAAAAACTTTGATTCAACAACAAAAATACCAGCTGTGTCATTTCGTAAAACCGCGGACTAAAAGCCGTAACAGGACAAGACTTCTCCGGCATCCAATATGCGTATTAAATGTCTCGTGACTACGAGAATCTCGTTGGTGTCAAGAACGCGTCCAGAGTAAGCGGGATTATGCTGTAATCAGATATTTGTTTTTATAAATAGAAGTACATTTGTATATGAATAATCTTGCATAAATAATAAGGTAGGGTGATAGAAAAATATTTGAGGAAACGGATCATACACATTTGGCTACGCACACTTGGCGTCTGATTGCCAGAAACCCCTGGAAAGGTGCGACTCAATCACGGCCGCAAATTCCTCAAGTTTTTTAATAGGAAAAATCCGTAGTTCTATGGTCCGCCATATCTTAAAAAACAAAAGGACCATAAAGAGCAATGGTTCCACAGCTACTGTATAGATGAATGGAGATGTTTTTGATGAATGGATTTATTGTTGCTGCCTATAATCTTTGTTTTTGATATCGTCAACATTAATAAAAGTTGACTTATTTGTTATGGAGTAAAAAAAACTTTCAAAATAAATAGTAAAACATTTGTTTTTATTGTTTTAGTTTTTATGACAATGAGAAGTTACTTAGTCAAACTTTAAAATCTACAAAAGAAAGGACAGATTTAAATAGTGAGTGGATGGTGTCAGTAGTGTTCATTGGAAACTACAACACTAGAAGACAACAGTTTAGATAAGTTAAAGTTGTTACGTGGTAATCTTTAGGACTTTATCTAGAAGAAATGATATGTAAAGAAACAAAACAAACTCTCTGTGTGCTTGTATGTACCACAGTACTGTATAGATCTATGGGGTTAGGGTCTTTACTGCCATATTTCAGTTGTATCGTGGCAATCAGTTTTATTGGTGGAGGAAAACGGAGTACCGGGAGAATGAACACTGACCTGTCATAAGTCACTGACAAACTTTATCACATAATGTTGTATCGAGTACACCTTACTATGAGTGGGACTCGAACTCACGACATAAATGTTGATAGGCACCGATTGCATAGGTAGTTATAAATCCAACTATCATATGATCACGATGTCTCACTATAGATACATGAAATCACTTATTTATCTGACAATTGTGAATCAGGAATCATGTTATCACATCATTGTTTATATTGAAAAAGAGAAGTCTTATTAGAATTGAATGACATTTCAGATTTTACAATATATATTTCATATAAAACCACAATGTTTCAAAAATTACTCAGAGGTCATTTCTTCATAATTTTCATATAATTTTATTACTTAAGATTTTAGAAAATTCACAAGTTATAACAAAAAATGTATATTTGAATGTGACAAACTACTATGTAATAATAGTATTTATGTACTTCAAGAATTTGTTTAAGGGTAAATGTGTAAAGTTGAAAAGTATGAATTACATTGTCATGACAAAGTGCACAAGGTCATTCTATTATGCATGAAAATTTTATAAGAATGGAATAGAAAATGAGATGAAACAAAAATGGCTTTACATGAAAAATATCGGGGAAAATCAGAAATGTACACTCCCTGTATATTTCAAATTTAAAAACAGAAATGAGACACCATAAAAAAAACAAATGCAAATACATTTGTGTACATGACAAGATGAATGCATACTAAACAAAGGGTTATTAGAGACACCATGTAACTTGACTTATTCAGTATCAATTAAAGTAGGATTTATACAAGTTAACCTGTAATCTGTGTAACATGTGTAGCATACATATCTTAGGTTTTACAGGCAACATTTTTATCAGTTATTTAACTGATATCAGCTATTTTCATCTGAAGAAAAAAATCAAAGTTGCAATACACAGTCAGAACAGGTCAAAAATGACCTTTTGAAAGGCTGTTGATGGTTTAAGCTACACCTCTTTTATTTTCTAACCAGAATCATTTGCAAGCAATTTTTGCAACTTTTTATTTTATTACAGATTTGAAAGGTAGCAAAATAGGCTTCTAAGCCTGACAATTGTTAAAAAAAAATCTTAAAAGCAGCTACTTTTGAAATTAATAGTTGGAGACTAGACCATTTTGATGAATGTATATAAACATATATACTAGGACTGAATTGGTCAAACCATCCTTTTGAAGACTATACAAATAATGTATAAAGTTTTAATAAGTAAGGGTTTTAATGTGAGTGAACCTGAAAAAAAATTATCTGACACTTCAAAATTAACAGTAGAGGCGATCAGTAATTAAAGCCCTAAAATGTAACAATATGATCAGACACATTGCTATTTGTTAAATAAAACCACACTATCTTAAAATGTTCCTCTTAGTTCAGGTATTTAGTGATGATCATAACTGATCCTGTATTTTTATTAACTCACCGGGTCAGAGACATGGGAGGTTTTGCCATCCCTTGGCATCTGTCTCATTCCTGCTGTTGTACCTCATAAACTTACTCTTTTACATTTATCTACTGAAACTCAGCTGTTATGGTCCTTTGGTGGTTCCCTTAAACAAAATCATCATATGTCTGATATAATGGACAATAGAAAAAGGATAATGATCTACAAAACACTACACAGAAACCTAAAGATCGAGCAATTCGAACCCCACTAAAACCGGGGGTCAACTCAGGTGCTCCGGAAGGGTTATCAGTTCCTGTTCCACTAGTGACACCAGTCGTGTTACTGTTAAACGACATGAACACCATCTAATATGGAAATCGTGTTGAACACCAGTAAACTAAATAAATGAAAGTGAAGACGAACATGACAACACGGAATTAAAACGTGTAGGCATGACAACATGAACAACACGAACCCCAATAAGAGAAGTAAAATTTGGTAAATAAGTTTGTTGATTAAAAATTCACATAAAAATTTCAGAAACCATTGATCCAAATGAAACCAAATTATGCTGAGAGTATATTTGGTTAGTCCACAGTTGTGTCTGACAGCCCTATGCTCTATACAAGATGTCTGCCGTTAGTAAAATTAGAAATTTCCTTAAATGGATTCAACTAACAGTAGAGTCCTAATTATTGTGTGTGACAAAAAGAAAGACGAGTTCTTAAAATGATGATACATTTTAGTTTTCTAATTTCACACCATCCCCGGTATTCACGTGTGATGCATAGTGTTACCCTCGGTTTTGAACTAAATATGAACTTAAGTGAGATTACTTTAAGAAGAGTTTGAAGATACCAAAGGGGTAATCAGAATCCGTATATCGAAGAAGAGCAGACGACACAATGGCCAAAAGAAAAAGTACAAAAGGACAAACAACAATCTACAAAACATACACATAAAACTAAAGATGGAGTACCACGAACCCGCTAAAACCGAGGGTGAGCTCAGGTGCTCCGGAAGGATAAGCAGTTCCTGCTCCACTAGTGGCACCTGTCGTGTTAATCTAGTTACAAACCCGGTGATAAATCAGGAATGAGGAAAGGACCGGGAACATGTCCGTGGTCATTTGCGACATATATTCCATAACGGTCAACCAAGTCATTGTGGCGACCGTAAAACTCTCGAAGTGATGACTTCAGCTTAACCAAGAGGAACCCTTGGTTCAGTAACTTCCTTGTTAGCAGCAATCCTCTATCACGGAAAGCCTGATAGGAACCACAAGCTTTAGAATATTAACCAATGAAAAGATTTACAACATTATTTACGCTCTTTTATATGGAAATATACAACATACACATTCATCTCTCCGAGTACAGTTTACTCTGACATGTAATGATTGGCTGCTTTTACTAATGTATTATACATGAGACTTAATCTAGAGCTAGAGTATTATTGAAACAATTCACAGCTCAGTTAAGTTTCCCGAGTCATACATACGGAATTTGATGTCTGTACTTAGACCATGTTGCATGTTAGATTGGAAATATATGTTATGTGTTTTTTAACACGACGGATGCCACTAGTGGCACAGGAACTGCACACCCTTCCCTTCATGACCACATGAGTTCGCACACAGTTTTTAGTGGGTTTCGTATTACTCAATCATTAGTTTTAAGTTAGTGTATGTTTTGTAGATTGTTGTTTGTCCTTCTTTTGGCCATTGTGTTGTTTGTCCTTACGGATTCTGATTACACGTTTGGTATCTTACGAATTCTGATTACACGTTTGGTATCTTACGGATTCTGATTACACGTTTGGTATCTTACGGATTCTGATTACACGTTTGGTATCTTACGGATTCTGATTACACGTTTGGTATCTTACGGATTCTGATTACACGTTTGGTATCTTCAAACTCGTCTTAAAGAGCATGAAATAGACCAATCCTGTTAAATGTAGGTTCAAATGTTAGACACAGTGGCCATGGTCAGTCAGAAACAATGCTATGTAGAAATATATTTGAGGACGACTCGAAGCAAAAAGATGGGGAAAATATTTAAGAATAATGCACAGAATGTTTATACAAGTTTTAGTTCAAATGATTCACTGTTTGAACAGAATACTGTTGGGTGAATGATTCGATTGATAGGAATATCCCACGTCGCCTTTGGCCATAAAAAGGATGTTCTGGAATTGTTACCGTTAATAAGAAATTCAAAGAGTGGTACATATTATCACCATGTGCTTCTGTTACGTTACACAAATAACATCATATTTAGAGAGAACAAAAACATGTGCATTTCCAAATTAACGATAAGTTCAAAAGGGGTGGGCATGGAGAATGTCTCGGTGGTCCATTCAGTGTGGTGCCATGTCTGTCTCTACACTTCACAATATGCAGTTTTCATGCACATGTTTGGTGCTATTAATTCGTAATGACATTTTATCATCGCTGTTCTTTGTTAATTCGTAATGACATTTTATCATCGCTGTTCTTTGTTAATTCGTAATGACATTTTATCATCGCTGTTCTTTGTTAATTTGTAATGACATTTTATCATCGCTGTTCTTTGTTAATTTGTAATGACATTTTATCATCGCTGTTCTTTGTTAATTCGTAATGACATTTCATCATCGCTGTTCTTTGTTAATTCGTAATGACATTTTATCATCGCTGTTCTTTGTTAATTCGTAATGACATTTTATCATCGCTGTTCTTGTTAATTCGTAATGACATTTTATCATCGCTGTTCTTTGTTAATTCGTAATGACATTTTATCATCGATGTTCTTTGTTAAAAGTGGTAATATTTGTTAATCAATTTTGAACTATTATCTATCACTTATGGATCTGGATATGTTTAACACCGAACACAGAGATGGAATGTCATTTGAACTATCTCTCTAATTCTCTGTATTGAACGACTAAGCAAAGATGCAGTGACACAAATAGAAAAAAAAACATAATCTTTTATAACCCTTTTAGCCGGAATGATATATTGCGTGATCTGCCTCATCAGTTTTCTCTAAGACTGTAAATGCGATTTGTTGATTTGCTTTTAATTTTATCTTTGCCATGCATTTTAAGCGTAATTTGCAAGCTAAAAATCGAATTAAAACCCAAGCTGTCAGGCTGCTGTCACTGAGGAATCTTATTTAATAAGTATGTGCGTTGACAACGGTGAGAAATTCGTAACACGTCTTTGATTTGATTTTGGAAAATTGACACTATATAAAGACAATTAAGAAAATAAGAATTTCAAAGGTTCACAAACAGGAAATAAATGTTCGAAAAAACCGACGTGTCAATCCAGAATGTACAATCCAGAGACACAGGAAATATTGGGCACAAAGATATTTACAAGTACAATTGTACATGAATAAAGGCCTTTTGTATTCATTTAAATATATATTTAGCATATTTATTTTTTAATTGATGCTAAATCTGAAGGTTATTTTAAAATAGGTCTTTCTACAGTTACAGTGCAAATTAATTTCTTGATACAAAAAAACTGTAAATGTGTTATTTTGTTCCGGCAATTAGAATGTTAGTGATGAATAACATCTGATTGATTCTATGCAGTAATCAGCTTGAAATTAGTAACATAAACATTTGTTATATGTTCAAAAGACAAAATGGACAAGATGGACAAGATACAAGCACAAGATTTTCTACTAAATACAAATATGCAATACTTTTATACAACAGTTATTAAAAGAAACTTATTATTGAAAGCAAAAGAGCTTTTAGAAAAACATTTAAAAAAAAGTAAGGAACCATGATGGTTACTATGGTGATAGTGCTCTTCAGAAACAATGTAATGTAAACAGATAGGAACTGTAAATAAAATCGAAAACATGCTTAAAATCGAGGTCGAAGTTCAGTACTGTTGATTATTCCCTTTACTATTGAGAGTGAATGAATAAAATATCTTTTGATAAAAAATACTGTGCAGCTGGATTAACAAAAGTGTTCTCTGTAGCGGAGTTTCTGTTCAATCTTTAGTTTTCTGTTTTGTGTTTTATCATTGTTTATCTTTTGTCCTTTTTGTTGGCCAGTATAGTGTCTGTTTATTTACAACTTCTCATTACTCTATTCGTATCTTCAAATTTTCTTTCACAGATTGTATTGGATATCATATTTGAGATTATCCAACTCAAGATCAACTTTCTCTTCCAAAGTAGTATTTCGGTGGTAACAGACGTTGAAAGCTTGCCTGTAACTTCTTAATCTAGGCAGATGTAGCATAAAAGTCATTCGTAAAGATAAGAGACAGACGCTTTCTCTAGACCTTTATATTTTTTACATTTTCATTTTATATTAGTATTATATAGAGCCAGTCAATGTCTTACACAGGGTCATCTATCCTTACAAATACTCATTAATAAAAGTTTGACGATGCCAAAGAGGTAAGCAGAATCTATAATTCGAGGACTGACACTGCAATATCAAAGCGAAAGTGGACACAAATACAAACAATGGTCAACAAAATACTACACAGATGATTGAACAACACGAACCCCATTTAATACCAGAGGTAGACTCAGGTGCTCCGGAAGGGTAAGCAGTTGCTGTCTCACGTGTAGCACCGTCGTGTTACTCTTATCAACAATCATATGATAAGTCATGAATGAGGAAAGGAATGGATTGCGATAACGAGAAACGGAATATATCCGTTGTCATTTGTGACACGGATATTCTGTAGCGATTATCCAAGTCATTGTGGCGACTGCTATATACTTTCAAAGTGATGACTTCAACTCAACCACTAGGAACCTTTGGTTCATTAGTTTCCTTGTTAGCAGCAACCACATCACAATAAAAACTATTCAATGAAACGGAAATTTAATTAACATTATCCGGTTGATATCCAGTTTCAACTGTAGGAATAAAATGAAAGACAATAATACCACAGAGTCGGAACAGTTCCAAATTCCTACAGAAAAATAGAAGAAAAGGGCAGAATCGATATCTCTAACGCGCAAATACATGACCGCTCACTTGCCTTCCTTGGTATTGTACCTCATAAAAATAAAATAATGAGGGAATTAAAGCAGTTTTAATGGCCTAAATCACCACTCGTTGTGAAATGGTGCGACCATGCAAATGTTTTCCTAATGTGAGTAAATGCTAAACTTCATATATAAGTGGGCGGACAGCGCTATCATATTGAACGCTATTATATATTTTATTTTCGTGACACAGAAGTTGTTGTGCCACTAGTGGAGCAGGAACTGCCTACCCTTCTGGAGCACCTAAGTTCACCCCCGGATTTTAGTGGGGTTCGTAAGCTTTGTATGTATGCTTTGTGGATCATTGTTTGTCCTTTTGTGCTTTTTTATGTTGGCCATTGTGTTGTCTGTTCTTCGATATACGGATTCTGATTACCCTTTGGTATCTTCAAACTCTTCTTGTCATATGCATAACATTAGCTCTATTAAAAAGAGTCGATTGCATCAACCATCATTTCAATATTAAATAGTATACAAAGCTATCGTATGACATAATAGTGAAAAGAGCTTAACCACCGGGGTAAGCAGAATCCGTAAACAAAAAGGACAGACAACACAATGGCCAAAAGAAAAAGGACAAAAGTACAAACAACGATCTACAAAACATACACATAAAAGTAAAGATTGAGTAACACGAAACCAACTAATAGCCGGAGGTGAACTCAAGTACTCCGGAAGGGTAAGCAGGTCCTGCTCCACTATTGACACCCGTTGTGGTAGTCTAGTTACAAACCCGGTGATAAGTTATGAATGAGGAAAGGACCGGGAAGTGTAACATATCCGTGGTTATTTGTGGACACAGGTATTACATAGCGGTCAACCAAGTAATGACTTCAATTTCACCAATAGGAACCATTGGTTCAGTAACTTCATTATTAGCATCAACCCTCTATCAAGGAAATCCTGATAGGAACCACACGGTCTGGAGTATCGTATCAACTGAGAAATATATACTCCATAAGCAGGTGCTGCAGGAATGTTGCTACATATAAATGGAAAGTTCACAATGGGAAAATTGAAATCATCTCTTTTGTCGTAAAGGTTCGTTCTTAACCGCCACTTACTGTCAATTTCGAGGTGTAGGTCAAGGTATGAAGCAGACCTAACAATAGTCAAATTGGAACCAAAAATCGGCTATACCATCTTTCGTCATCTGTTCGAATGAACAAAATACTCAACAAGGTGTTGATATTTTCCGAAAAACCTTTTGAAAGATAAGATGAGACAACTAAAAAAAATTATTTAATAGTTTAGTACCGTGATGCTGTAATAAGTCCGAATACAAACTGCAAGCTCGATCGTAGGGTACGAGTTCTGAAATATAAATTCTATAAGTGAGCGGTTGGTATATGTGAAAAATTTATAATCGCAAATTTGAAGTGGTCTCTTTTGTTGTAAAGTCTGATTAAATTAATGCTTGAAGAAAAAAGGCAAAGCAGAAAAATGGAAGTATTAGTAACCATACTGCTTAACTTACTGAAGGGGAGTCAAAACATCAGTTACTGCAGGGATGGTAACACTAGTCAAACACGTAATATAAACACACAATTATAGACATTTATATATTTTTATATGAATAGTTACTGTCTGTATATGTAATATTTAAATGAGTTTCAAAATTATTACAAAATATTTTGAATTTTTTTACACTAAATAATTGAAATCTTTCTATTCCAGTTGTGCTAAGAGAGATAACTCAAGTTTACAACATATTTACAATTTCCTAAATAATTGAAAAATTAAATAAAATTAAAAAAAATCTTACAACTTCCGAAAATTTCGAAACAGTATTTTTTTTGTTAACTGATTAAGGTATATTTAGATATGCAAAGTAGTTTTTTTTATGTATTATACACAACATATATGTTGCCATTTTATTGTGCATTGTATGTTTGTATTACTATTTGTATGTACTGCTCTAATCCAATTGACTTTTGGTTGTTTGCATTTAAAGTTACCTTATAATATATTAGTTATTAATCTTAATCAGAAAAATAATTCTAAATTTTTGGCTCAAATTTTAGAAAGTGATACTGCATATATTATGGAATTATCACAAAGACGTCAAGTAGTGCAGCAGTTTAGAACGGTTTCTCTTGTTATACAATATCAGACATCACAGGATATTACATTTAGTTGACATATGAAGAGTTTGAAGATACCAAATGGGTAATCGGCATTTGTAAATCGAAGAAAGACATGCAACACAGTGTCCTGCAGAAAAAGGTCAAAAGGACAAACAACGATCGACAAAACATACACATAAAACTACAGATCGAGTAACACGAATCTTACTAAATATCGGGTGTGAACACAGGTCCTCCGGAAGGGTAAGCAGTTCCTGCTCCACTAGTGGCACCCATCGTATTAATCAATTTCATCTGTTGTCAACCCCATCTGATCAGTAGTTTTCACCGCGACAAAAGACTCATCCATATTAATGGTTCATGGCAATATTTTTGGTAGAATAACGGATAAGGCTGTTATTAGATATAAAGCAAAAGCTGTAATCTCAATTATTTTTAGAACACGTTATTGAAATAAATACCCTAGCATTGAATGGAAACCAAATACATATATTGTGTAAACAAGTCAATACGAAACATGTCTGATAATGCCTCACAACTTATGGAAAAGGTAGATAAAGCTCTAAACCTACACCATGAAGATTAGTCGGGCAAGGATGTTGGTGTCTATTGTCACCTTCAGGATAAGGTAGATAAAGCTCTACACCTAATCCATGAAGATTAGTCGGGTAAGGATGTTGGTGTCTATTGTCACCTTTAGGATAAGGTAGATAAAGCTCTACACATAAACCATGAAGATTAGTCGGGCAAGGATGTTGGTGTCTATTGTCACCTTCAGGAAAAGGTAGATACAGCTCTACACATAAACCATGAAGATTAGTCACGTAAGGATGTTGGTGTCTATTGTCACCTTCAGGATAATATAGATACAGCTCTACACCTAATCCATGAAGATTAGTCGGGTAAGAATGTTGGTGTCTATTGTCACCTTCAGGATAAGGTAGATA
>MJUT01049231.1:24181-34190 GCA_002080005.1 Gigantidas platifrons | reverse complement strand
CTCTACACCTAAACCATGAAGATTAGTCAGGCAAGAATGTTGGTGTCTATTGTCACCTTCATGATCAGGTAGAGAAAGCTCTACACCTAAACCATGAAGATTAGTCAGGCAAGGATGTTGGTGTCTATTGTCACCTTCAGGATAAGGTAGATACAGCTCTACACCTAATCCATGAAGATTAGTCGGGCAAGAATGTTCGTGTTTATTGTCACCTTCTGGATAAGATAGATACAGCTCTATACCTAAACCATGAATCCTCCCCCCAGAGGGTGTGCCGGGGGTAGTATAGGCACCAGGTTTCTCCGCCCTAGAGGCACTAGTCCTCTAAAAGGGGTCAACCCCGTGGGAACCCCGGGGTATAGAAATGGGACCGAGAGCTTCTTCGGCTTGAAGGGGCGTCCGTCGGTTGTGCGGGATGTATAAATTGACAACCAATCCGTCCTTCGGATGAGACGTAAATAAAACCGAGGTCCCGTGTTTAGAGATTGCCACCCTCTTCGCACGTTAAAGAACCCAGTCTAACAGCTCATTATGAGCATTATGCTCATGATGAGTGGTCCATAGGAGACCTGCTGCACTGGGAAAATTCTCCGTCCCTACCCATCACATTTCCTTGTTTCGAGTCCCGTGGCGTTTAAATTATTCTCGTCCTGAATATAGACGTTAAACATCAATCAATCAATCAATCAACCTAAACCATGAAGATTAGTTGGGCAAGGATGTTGTTGTCTATTGTCACCTTCAGGATAAGGTAGATAAAGCTCTACACCTAAGCCATGAAGATTAGTCAGGCAAGGATGTTGGTGTCTATTGTCACCTTCATGATAAGGTAGATAAAGCTCTACACCTAAGCCATGAAGATTAGTTGGGCAAGGATGTTGTTGTCTATTGTCACCTTCAGGATAAGGTAGATACAGCTCTACACATAAACCATGAAGATTAGTCAGGAAAAGATGTTGGTGTCTATTGTCACCTTCAGGATAAGGTAGATACAGCTCTACACCTAAACCATGAAGATTAGTCAGGTAAGGATGTTGGTGTCTATTGTCACCTTCATGATAAGGTAGATACAGCTCTACACATAAACCATGAAGATTAGTCGGGCAAGGATGTTGTTGTCTATTGTCACCTTCAGGATAAGGTAGATACAGCTCTACACCTAAACCATGAAGATTAGTCAGGCAAGGATGTTGGTGTCTATTGTCACCTTCAGGATAAGGTAGATAAAGCTCTACACCTAAACCATGAAGATTAGTCAGGCAAGGATGTTGATGTCTATTGTCACCTTCAGGATAAGGTAGATAAAGCTCTACACATAAACCATGAAGATTAGTCAGGCAAGGATAGTGATGTCTATTGTCAACTTCATGATAAGGTAGATAAAGCTCTACACCTAAACCATGAAGATTAGTCAGGCAAGGATGTTGATGTCTATTGTCACCTTCATGATAAGGTAGATACAGCTTTACACATAAACCATGAAGATTAGTCGGGCAAGGATGTTGGTGTCTATTGTCACCTTCAGGATAAGGTAGATACAGCTCTACACCTAAACCATGACGATTAGTCAGGCAAGGATGTTGGTGTCTATTGTCACCTTCAGAATAAGGTAGATAAAACTCTACACATAAACCATGAAGATTAGTCAGGCAAGGATGTTGGTGTCTATTGTCACCTTCAGGATAAGGTAGATACAGCTCTACACCTAAACCATGAAGATTAGTCAGGAAAAGATGTTGGTGTCTATTGTCACCTTCAGGATAAGGTAGATACAGCTCTACACCTAAACCATGAAGATTAGTCAGGCAAGGATGTTGGTGTCTATTGTAACCTTCATGATAAGGTAGATAAAGCTCGACACATAAACCATGAAGATTAGTAAGGTAAGGATAGTGGTGTCTATTGTCATCTTCAGGATAAGGTAGATACAGCTCTACACCTAAACCATGAAGATTAGTCAGGCAAAGATGTTGGTGTCTATTGTAACCTCCATGATAAGGTAGATAAAGCTCGACACATAAACCATGAAGATTAGTCAGGCAAGGATGTTGGTGTCTATTGTAATCTTCAGGATAAGGTAGATACAGCTCTACACCTAAACCATGAAGATTAGTCAGGTAAGGATGTTGGTGTCTATTGTCACCTTCATGATAAGTTAGATAAAGCTCGACACATAAACCATGAAGATTAGTCAGGCAAGGATGTTGGTGTCTATTGTAACCTTCAGGATAAGGTAGATACAGCTCTACACCTAAGCCATGAAGATTAGTCAGGTAAGGATGTTGGTGTCTATTGTAACCTTCATGATAAGGTAGATAAAGCTCTACACATAAACCATGAAGATTAGTCAGGCAAAGATGTTGGTGTCTATTGTCATCTTCATGAAAGGTAGATACAGCTCTACACATAAACCATGAAGATTAGTCAGGCAATGATGTTGTTGTCTATTGTCACCTTCAGGATAAGGTAGATACAACTCTACACCTAACCATGAAGATTAGTCAGGCAAAGATGTTGGTGTCTGTTGTAACCTTCAGTAACTTAACCGTTGTATGGCAGTTACCAGACTTAATGAAGGAATGAAAGCTGGGATAGTTATACCACATAAATAGTGCAGAAAATGTAACGTTGGTTGTCTTAAATGTACATCAAGACAAACGATGGTATATTTTCTGTACTATTTGTGGGAATACATGTACTAAAAGACACCAATGGCATAACCCACGAACAGTACAGAATATTTCAGTAAAATTGTTTAAATGTATATTTCCACAAATAGCACAGGAGTTGTGTGTTGTTTTTATCCTCTATTTAAATCTATATTCCACAAATAACTACAGAATGTGTACTGGTGTTTATAATTTATTGCAATGTATATTCCCAGAAACAACACAATTCATTATAGTGTTATTGTTTCTCCAACAACGATATGATTAATTACAAAATGCCCCAACAAAGTTAAATTATCCACTGGTGTTATTATTTATTACAGGTGAAAAACTGAAGAGGCACAACATTTATGTCAAAACAACATGTTGCCAATAATTGTTCAATTACTAGCAGTTACACAAGACTAACATAAAACATATTGTTGTTCAAACATAGTCAGTCATTCCAGGTTTGTCCTATAATCAGTTGTGATCGAGGGTGAGTATACAAGACCATATTGAATGTAAGTGTTTTAATGTTCAATAATTATTCCTTTTATTTTTCTTTATTATTTATCTATTTTGTATTATTATTATTGTTTGTGTATCAAGATATATATAACATTTGTAATCGTTAGCACGATCAACCAAAAGTAGTTCTTGTAAGTACGTGATAATGATAACTCGATTAAATAATAGTTGTCCTATGTTTGGTCTTTACAAATTAAAAAATGAAGAGAATTTTGATATCTCTTTATTATTTTTATTTTCATTCCTTAAGTTAATGCAACGATACATGCACATGTAAAAATATCACAGTTTGTTTAGGGAAACTGGGTCTCTTCCCATTCAATCTAATTATTAAGTTATTTTGTGTCTGATAAAATGGTAAATTCTATGATGTAATTATTTGTAAAAGTAAAGTTCTCCTTCCTCAGCCATAGGTGACCGTAGCCAATTATGACTTTCGCGAAGGGTGAGCAGGTCCTGCTTCTTATAAGACACCCACCGTGTTACTCATATATACAGTCAAGTCCGGTAAAAGTCTTAGCAGGGATGGAGGAATGCAAACGTCTACGTAAAGAGTAAAAGATCCATTCTCTTTTGAAATATGGATATTTCGTAATGGTCAACCATATTGTGATGACGTCCGTATACTTTTTGTAGCGAAAACTTCAACATAGGAGAAACGTAGTCTTGTTTACGTAGCTTTTGTGTCAGTAGTTGAGCTCTGTCTTGAATATCACTGTAGTACTGGGTACAAGCTCTATAATAACCATGAGTGGTGATGCTAGAATATTGCTACTGATGAAAGGGGAAGTTGTCTATTGGATAAGTAAAGTCATCACGTTTGTTGTAGAGTTTTGTTTTTAATCTTCCTCCCGCTGTCGCTTTCAATGGGAAGGTCAAGCATACATTCCTTTATTCTGGCAGATCAAAATGGATGCCATCCTTAAATGCACGATTCTTGCAGTAATAATTCCAGTGTGCTCTTCCTGTATGTGTGAACCCTCCCATCTACAAACCAGATTCTGTACCAGTTCTTTCGGTAGGTATATCTTAATTACATTTTATTTCTTACTTAAATTTATAACATAGATAATTGTGCTAGTAATATTAATTTATTGTACGATAAAAGTTATCTTCAATCCATAAGTGAGGCTCATTCATGACTTCTCACCGGTATGTAACTAGATAAACACGACGGATGCCATCAGAGAAACAGGAACAGCTTACCCTTCCGGAGTACCTGAGTTCACCCCCGGTTTTCAATGGGTTTCGTGTTAATTGATCTTTAGCTTTATGTGTAATGTTTTGTAGATCGTTGTTGTTCTTTTGTCCCTTTTCATTTGACCATTGTGTTGTCTGTCCTGCTTCGATTTACGGATTCTGATTACATCGATGTAATTCATTTCCTTTGTTGCGATTTTGTCTCAACAAGAGTCATAAACAAAAACCATGTTTTGTTCCTGTCTCAACGCCATATGTTGTGATGTTTTTTCTGCCTTATTGCTTGAAGTGAAAGGTGGCTATTCGTTTTGTTGATGTTGGTGGATTTTTTGATCATCTGTGTTTAAACTTTTTATTCATAATATATATATACTTTGTTGTGATATTATCTTAACAAGATTCATGAATACTTTTGTATCGATATCAACAATTATCATTATTATAGACTCTATGTGTACATCTACAATTCTAACCTAAAAACATCTAATAAAAGTTATAGCCTGGATTCAATGTCGGAAAGTTGGAACTACTGGAAATAACCACAAGTACTCCGAAAATGTTTTCATCTTAAGTTATGCTATCGTCATCCATCACCACGTCATTATTTAATGCGCTTCGGGTTATGGTGTTCAATTACATTATTTAAAGCGGGAGTGTTTTTGATACCAGAAACATTTCTTAATCAGCTGAGATTAATAAATATCAACCAAAGTATTGCTACGACAATAAAATGATTGGACCAATGTTCTCACATTTGGTTTTTAATTTTTTTTTTGGTGGGTTTATTTATTTTTATTTACTCTGGGTTTTTTGTTTTTGTTTTGTTTTTGGTTTTTGTTTTTGTTTTTTGTTTTCTTTGGGGGGTTTTTGTTTGTTTGTTTGTTTGTTTTTTTTTTGTTTTTTGTTTTTTGTGGTTAACCTCATAAACAGATCAACATCACAACGTTCACCGAACTTTCTTTAAGCATAGCAGCTGTGTGTTGACTTTAGCTGACATCATAAACAGGTTAACAATATGAAGAATTAAGAACTTTCTCTAAGCATAGCAGCTGTGTCTTGACTTTTGCTAACCTCATAAACAGGTTCACAATATGAAGAATTAAGAACTTTGTCTAAGCATAGCAGCTGTGTGCTGTCTTTAGCTAACCGCATAAACAGCTTAACAATATGACGAATTCATCTAACTTTCTTTAAGCATAGCAGCTGTGTGTTGACTTTAGCTGACATCATAAACAGGTTAACAATATGAAGAATTAAGAACTTTCTCTAAGCATAGCAGCTGTGTCTTGACTTTTGTTAACCTCATAAACAGGTTAACAATATGAAGAATTAAGAACTTTGTCTAAGCATAGCAGCTGTGTGCTGTCTTTAGCTAACCGCAAAAACAGGTTAACAATATGACGAATTCATCTAACTTTCTCTAAGCATAGCAGCTGTGTGTTGACTTTAGCTAACCTCATAAACAGGTTAACAATATGAAGAATTAAGAGCTTTGTCTAAGCATAGCAGCTGTGTGTTGACTTTAGCTAACCTCATAAACAGCTTAACAATATGAAGAATTCATCTAACTTTCTTTAAGCATAGCAGCTGTGTGTTGACTTAAGCTAACCGCATAAACAGCTTAACAATATGACGAATTCATCTAACTTTCTCTAAGCATAGCAGCTGTGTGTTGACTTTAGCTAACCGCATAAACAGCTTAACAATATGACGAATTCAGCATAGCAGCTGTGTGTTGACTTTAGCTAACCGCATAAACAGCTTAACAATATGACGAATTCATCTAACTTTCTCTAAGCATAGCAGCTGTGTGTTGACTTTAGCTAACCGCATAAACAGCTTAACAATATGAAGAATTCATCTAACTTTCTCTAAGCATAGCAGCTGTGTGTTGACTTTAGCTAACCTCATAAACAGGTTAACAATATGACGAATTCATCTAACTTTCTCTAAGCATAGCAGCTGTGTGTTGACTTTAGCTAACCGCATAAACAGCTTAACAATATGATGAATTCATCTAACTTTCTCTAAACATAGCAGCTGTGTGTTGACTTTGGCTAACCTCATAAACAGCTTAACAATATGATGAATTCATCTAACTTTCTCTAAGCATAGCAGCTGTGTGTTGACTTTAGCTAACCGCATAAACAGCTTAACAATATGACGAATTCATCTAACTTTCTCTAAACATAGCAGCTGTGTGTTGACTTTAGCTAACCTCATAAACAGCTTAACAATATGACGAATTCAGAATCACCTCGAAGCATAACAGCTACATATAATAACAGTTAGCGACACAAACAGGTCAATAATACAATAAACTTCTTGGCTTTGGATTCGTATAACTATTTATCCTGTAGCGATATAGTAAATGGTTCATTGTGAAGCTCATAGCATTATATTATATATTAGGCCGAATTACTATACCTCAATATGGCATAGATTAATTATTCTTCGTCACCTTTCATTAATTTTTGTTTTGTATTATTTTTTACATATACTTTTCGATAACTAGTTACTATATGTTCTTTAGGGTAGGTGTTTGAAAACCTTACATTTGATGTGGGTTTTCGGGTGAAAACTCGTGTCGATAACTAGTTAATATATATCCTTTAGGGTAGGTGTCTGAAAACCTTAACATTTAAGGTGAGTTTTCGGGGTGAAAACTCGTGTCGATTGCGTTAGACCTTTGTATAATATATAAAGTAAAATCCCTGGGGGTTGATCAAAATCACGTGTCTCATCAATCACAATAATGTAATCATAGTTATGTCTTTTATGTATTTCTTAATTCAGTTCTTAGGGTGAAGGTCATAAGAGAGAGCCTTCCCTCGGCAAAGAAGGTCAAGCCTATAGGTGGTGTACTTGATTATGTAGATACCATCCCACCGGATGCTAAGTGGGTGTATGACGTGGATGTTATTGATGCTTATAAGGTATTGGCTAGTCATACAAAATAAGTGTAGAGTAGAAACAACTTGTTTGTTTAACCAATATACTTGAGAGGAGATCTTTTGATGACTCTATATATAGTGGCGTTAACCTAAGATCCATCCTAGTACCGACTTTCAACCTACATGATGATTTTCTGTCAAGCATAGGATAAGCAAGCGCTTGCTGAAAATATTATGTTAACCTATATATTTATATATTATTTGTACAGATATATTTATCTAATGAAATCGGTTCATATTTTGTGTAAGACTAGCAATAATAAGAGAAATATAACTTATATTAAGCTGTGACATATCAGTAAAGGGGACAGGTGAGTGATTTTAATCAGATTGGAACTTGAACCGAATGAAACCAATGCATAATTTAATTTCATGATTTAGCTGTCTAAATCTTAATTAAATGAAAATTAGTTTCGAGTTACCCCGCTTTGTATGTCTTTTGTGAATTTGAGAAAGTCAATTGATATTTCCATAAAGTGCAAAATAAATGTCCTCGCCCCCTTTTCCAAGGCCACGGAATCTTATCATTTTTGGAATATTGCCTTTTTAGCTTCATGACTTCATTTCTATGTATTCACATGTCTATGTAGTTCCAAATATTTCGAATTCCCATATTTAACCATAAATACTTTGTCATATCTATTAGGTACCTAAAGGCTCAAACATCAAGAAAGGTAATGTCATGCAAGCAACAACTGATGCCATGATGTCTTGTGGTGAAAGACTTCGTGATAAAAGCCAAGAATATTTACTTTCAGGTAAGATTGTTAAATTGTTAAATATTGTACATAGAACGTATTGGTGGATACAATTGAATATTTGTAAAATAATAAAGTACTCAGTGTCACCTGGACATACAGTCAACAACTTTGAATTGCCAGTTTTGTACGTGTAAGCCAAAAACCACACAATCAGAATGTTGTATATGTTCCAGACCATACGCGTATTTGGACCGTACGCGTACGGTCCGGACCGTATGCGTATATTTTCAAAATACCTATACGGTCGGACCGTACGCGTACGGTCGGACCATACGCGTACGGTCTGCCTAGTTTCAAGAGATTATCGAGGCTTCAAAAATATTTTACAGATCAACGTTATTCGAATCTAAAATATATTTTAATTATCGCAATTGTACAATTTAGAAATAAGTCTAATTTAATCTATTACAAACTTACATGTCCTGAAGTTAGTATGTTCGTAATAAGTGAATTCTGCTCACTCGCAGTTAACAAAATAGTTTGAAATTGAATAAAGTTATTAAAGTAATCGTCAGTAAACAGAATGTGGCAAGAAACATTTGAATCATATTTAGGAACTTTATTACAAAAACCATCAAACTAACTGTTTACTCGTGAGAAGACCGAGAGAATTACTAATGTTTTAATGAATGGAAAAACGGATTCAGCTAGATTCCGGCAATATAAGTACCTCATAATTTAAATATAAATGCAAGGGAACATGCATGAACAAAACATGTAAGTGTAGAAAGTCCGGCGTTCCTTGTAGCAGCAAGTGTCACTCTGGGCGTCCATGCGAAAATCAATCGTAACTACTCGGCCATTCTCGCTACTCGGCAAATAACCTCGTATGTAGATAGTAGAAATTCTTCTTAAATTGTTTGCCGGCAGTTAAGCTGCACAAAAATATAGTCCACGAAAATCCAATATGGAAGACATATTAAGTAAAATCTAATCATGCAAAACTAATTAAAACTTTAACATTTATTCATGAAAATAATTGAAATATAGAAAATTCTTTAAAAGATAACTTTATCAAACTTTCATGTAACTGACATGTGAAAAGTAGTTCTATTTATCCGCCTACTACGTACGAGGTTATTTGCAGGGTAGCGAGAATGGCCGAGTTGTTACGATTGTGCGAAAATGTGATTCAGGTAGACAATTAAAATTATAGTTCAGAAACTGTTTACGTTGCATGAGGTGATGGTGTTTTGTTTAAAGTAATAATAATTATGATAAATGTAATTTCTAAAACTCAATAAAAGTTTATGATATAATGTTTGTATTGTAAAAACCCATATGGTATACATACCCGTATGGTCCAGCTCGTACTAGACAATATGAGTATACTCATACGGTCGGACCGTACGCGTACGGTCGGACCATACGCGTATGGTCGGACCGTACGAGTATACTCATACGGTCCGGACCGTACGCGTACGGTCCAAATACGCGTATGGTCTGAAACATATATAATATATAGTATATACATGGCTCTGATTGGACGTGTTGTATATGATATATAGTATATACATGGCTCTGATTGGACGTGTTGTATATAATATGTAGTATATACATGGCTCTGATTGGACGTGTTGTATATAATATATAGTATATACATGGCTCTGATTGGACGATTTTGGGGAACGAGTACGAAAGTCATGCTCTCAAAACTGGTCTGACCCCTTTTTGTAAAAGTTTGTGTATTTCATTATATTTCATTCTTTGTTTAACTGGTGTCGTATTATCTAACCAGGCTATATTTTGTTTACCTTTTCCCTCTAATTGATTTTTTACCTTTATGCTAAGTCAGAATCAAGAAACATGAACCAAGAAATGGCAAGAAGAATATTTACTGTCATAGACAGTTACAAACCGGCAGTTGTTAAATTGGTTTGTGCTGTTTACGGTGTATATTAAAAGATATATAATT
>MJUT01049225.1:52622-94390 GCA_002080005.1 Gigantidas platifrons | reverse complement strand
GACTTTTTTTTACCTCCTTTGAAATATTGACTTGATATTTGGTATGTGGCTATATCTAGATAAGTTACAGTTTAAGTTCGAATTTCGTTCCGGTCGAATTATTTGTGGCTGAGTTATGGCCCTTGAACCTGTATTTTGTGTTCAATTTTTAAGTTTTCCATATTTTTTTCCAGCAGCAACTTCATATGGACTATAATTCCCTCAGTTGAAAAGATGTTCCGGTGTTAGTGTTGTCTGTGGAGGATTTGTTGGTTAGATGTTGATACTAAAAGGGCGTTACTAAACCAAGGGTTCCCTTTTCTGTAAAGTGTAGATCTTCACTTGTATATTTGTAGGATCACCTTCATCAATGTGTTATGTGTCATACGAATGATGTGTTCAGTTTATATTGATTGTAGGTCTGTCCTTTTCTCTTCTCTCGTGACGTGTCACCATGTGTGAATTTTAACAGGTATTTGACATGAACAGCATGATGGATGCCACTAGTGGAACAGTACCTTAAAATCCTTCTTCTAATCCCATGTGTTAGTGGTTTTCGTGTTGCTCAAGTTTTATTTTTCTAAGCATTGTTTTTCCCCTCCTTTTGTATTTGAATTGGCTGGCCTACCGTATGTGGCTTCTAATTTCGCATGTTGTGACTTCGGACTTTCATTATAAATATTTGGTCTGACATTTACATAGTTTTTATTAGGTATTTTATATTTTGCAGCTACCTCGGTTCCAATCAGATTACATCAATCCAATCAGGCATATTCAACGGCTTGCCTAGCCTTTATAGTCTGTAAGTATCAAGTTCCCTATTGCATTCCATGTTTTAACTTAACAAAACATGAATATGTATGTGCAATGATTGTTTTTGTATTCAATTATTTTGATGAGAGGTGATTATGAAATGAAGATTTAAGCAATTCCTTCAATATCAACAAAACGAACTAACACACCAAAAAAACACAAGATATAAACGTTCTGAAAAATTAAATTCACAGAGTTCACTCAAAGTCAAAAGATTGTAACTAAAATGAATTGAAATATTTGGGATCAAGAACCTCACAGTGTCTAGTCAGTGTAGTGAACCTTGGCTAACGTCACATATGCATGAAGTAGGAGATCCTTACTTTTGATATGTTAGAATAGTTTAAAGATACCAAAGATGTAATCAGAATCCATTAATCGAAAAGGAAGAATAAAAAATGGCCAGAAGATAAAGGACAAACATCGATCTACAAAAATCGTCACCTAACTCAGCTCTTTCTGTACTTGATGCATGACAATATTAAATGAACCCAATGAGTAGAACACTACCTATTTTCAATCGAGTAATTATATGTTATCATTCCAATTTAAAAGTAGAAAAATTGTTTTCAAACATTCCAATCGGGACAAAGTCCATTTCTCCCACAATGGTGGACTCTCTGTATTAAATATATTAGACCTGGCTTAATATTCAAAGTAACTAAGCAATTGTCGCAGTTCTAATATTACTCAAATTAAGAATAAAAAATGCAATGAACCGATTATTCACAAGTATGTGTCAAAGACGCAAACATATCACAAATATTAAAAAAAAAAAAACATTTATTTGCGGACGTAGCTCTATTAAGTATTATCAAATATGTATCGCTTAAAAACAAAAAACATCTTAGTAGACCAATAGTTTAAGAAAGATAAATTTATTAACTATTTATGGAAAACTAGAGTACAATAACATATCAGTGATAGAGGAAAACGCTTTCAACAATCTAACAAACTTGAGATTTCTGTGAGTATCATTGACTATTATTTGTAAGAATGTATAACCCAATCATTAGAATATATGATATTAATAATGCTATGGGATAATGTGAAAAAACAACATTTTGTAAATAAATACATAGTAGTAAGACAAGCAAAATCAAAAAACACATGCAGATATTGTACAGCTACCTCTCAACAAAAACGAAAAGTAGCTAGTCATGTCCTTTAATTTGGTGTCCCACTGTATATATGGTATATTTCACTGACTAATTCCTGTATTAGAGACTTGTTGCCCTCTTTCTCCAACAAAATGGCCATAAGACAAAGGACAAACAAGGATCTACAAAAATCGTCACCTAAATCAGACCTCTCAGTACACGAAACGTTTTTCCCGAAATGATGAACTGTCTGTTAAGTATATTAAACCTAGCTTAATATTCAAAGCAACTAAAGAAGTATATCAGTTCTAATATTATTCAAAATAAAAATAAAATATCAATGAACCGATTATTCACAGGTATCTTTCAAAGCGCAAACATATCACAAATAATTTAAAGAATTTGCGGACGTAACTCCATTTAATATTACCAAATATGTATCATTTAAAATATATTAGTAGACCAATATTTTAATAAAGACATGCATTGACTCTTTATAGATATCTACAGAATAATGACATATCAGTGATAAATGAAAACGCTTTTAACAATCTACCAAACCTGGAATCTCTGTGAGTAGCATTGGATATTATTTGTAAAAATGTATAACCCTATCATTATGATATATATGCTATTAATCATGTTATGAGATAATGTAAACAAATATACTTTACAAATACATACATAGAACTGAGAAGAGCATGAAGATACCGAAGGGTTAATCCGAATCCGTATGTCGAAGAAGAACAGACACCACAATGGCCAAAAGAAAAAAATGCAAAATTACAAACCACGATTTTCAAAACACATATCAAACTAAAGATCGAGTAGTACGAACCCCACTAGCAAGTGGGAGTGCTCCGGAATGGTTAGCAGTTCCTGCTCCACTAGTGACTCCACTAAGACAGGCAAAAGAAAGAAAAACACAATACGGAAAACTAAAAAAGATGAGCAACACGGACCTCATAGAAAACCCGGGATGACACCAGAAGCTAGCGAGATGTTGAAGTGAACAGGTGGTTCACAATTACTTTTCTAGATCATTATTGTCTCATATATACTTTTAAACATACAATCAAATTCGAATATAACATAACACAAACCACTAGAATACTGTATATTCGAGGGTTTTATTAAAAAGAAAGGGCAACCTGGTTACACATATATTGTTTTTGGGAGAGACATGCCTTATTTATTTAAAATATACTCCGATTCTAACAAATAATTATCTGAAACTGACTTCATCGAAATTCTTAAGATTTTGATTGGCAACCTACTTGTTGTAATTAATGCACATCTTTGCTCAAATATAACGCAATGGGTACATAATGTGCTTCGCTGTTCGTCGGTTGAAGCAGTTATTGCACAGCTACCTCTCAACAAATACGACATGTAGCTATCCATGTCCTTTAATTTGGCTTTCAACTGTATATACGTAATCTTTTCACTGAACAATTCATGCCTTAGAGACTTGAATGCCCTCTTTCTCTTTGAATTTGATCTAACAGACACCAAAAATTCCGGCAGCAACTTCATATGGACTATAAGTTCTCAGTTGAAATGATGTTCTGGTGTTAGTGTTGCCTGTGGATGATTTCTTGGCTAGATGTTGATACTAACAGGGCGTATCACCATGTGTGAATTTTAGCCAGTAGTTGAAATGAACAACATGCTGGATGTAACAAGTAGAACAGGACTTTAAAGCCCCTCTTCCAACCCTATGTCTTGGTCGTTTTCGTGTAGCTCAAGTTATAGTTTTCTATGCATTGTTTTTTGTCTCCTTTTGTCGTTGTGTTGGCTGCCCTAGCGTATGTAACTTCTAAATTCCCATGTTTTAACTTCGGACTTTAATTATTATATTTCGTCTGATATTTACATTGTTTTTAGTAGACATTATATATTTTGTAGTTATTTCGGTTACAATCAGATTACATCAATCCAGTCAGGCACATTCAACGGCTTGCCTAGCCTTTCTAGACTGTAAGTATCAAGTTCCCTATTGCATTGCATGTTGTAACTTACAAAACCTGAATATGTATGTGCAATGATTGTTTTTGTATTCAATTATTTAAATGAGAGGTAAATATGAAATGAAAATTTAAGCAATTCCTTCTATATCAACAAAACGAACTAACACACTAAAACAACCACAAGATATAAACGTTCTGGAAAAAAAAACCTTCACAGGGTGCACTCAAAGTCAAAAGATTGCCAGAAGATAAAGGACAAACATCGATGTTCAAAAATCGTCACCTAAATCAGCTCTTTCTGTACTTGATGCATGACAATATGAAATGATTCCAATGAGTAGAACACTACCTATTTTCAATCGAGTAATATTATGTTATCATTCCAATTTAAAAGTAGAAAAATTGTTTTAAGCATTCCAATCGGGACAAAGTCCATTTTTCC
This sequence comes from Gigantidas platifrons, assembly GCA_002080005.1. Taxonomy (NCBI): domain Eukaryota; kingdom Metazoa; phylum Mollusca; class Bivalvia; order Mytilida; family Modiolidae; genus Gigantidas; species Gigantidas platifrons. Next base: position 90,086 of record MJUT01049225.1, on the reverse strand, counting down.
CGCAATGGTGGACTCTCTGTATTAAATATATTAGACCTTGCTTAATATCCAAAGCAACTAAGCGATTATCGCCGTTCTAATATTATTCAAATTAAGAATAAAAAATGCAATGAATTGATTATTCACAGGTATTTGTAAAAGACGCAAACATATCGCAAATAATAAAAAAAAACAGTCTTTTTGCGGACGTAATTTTATTAAATATTATCAAATATGTATCGCTTAAATCAAAAACATCTTAGTAGACTAATAGTTTAAGAAAGATAAATTTATTGACTATTTACAGAAATCTAGAGTACAATAACATATCAGTGATAGAGGAAAACGCTTTCAACAATCTAACAAACTTGAGATTTCTGTGAGTATCATTGAATATTATTTGTAAAAATGTACAACCCAATCATTAGAATATATGCTATTAATAATGCTATCGGATAATGTAAAAAAAATACATTTAGGAAATAAATACATAGTAGTAAGACAAGCAAAATCAAAAAACACATGCAGATATTGTACAGCTACCTCTCAACAAAAACGAAAAGTAGCTAGTCATGTCCTTTAATTTGGTGTCCAACTGTATATATGGTATATTTCACTGACTAATTCCTGTATTAGAGACTTGTTGTCCTCTTTCTCCAACAAAATGGCCATAAGACAAAGGACAAACAAAGATCTACAAAAATCGTAACCTAAATGAGACCTTTCAGTACACGAAACGTTTTTCCCGAAATGATGAACTGTCTGTGTTAAGTATATTAAACCTAGCTTAATATGCAAAGCAACTAAAGAAGTATATCAGTTCTAATATTATTCAAAATAAAAATAAAATATCAATGAACCGATTATTCACAGGTATATTTCAAAGGCGCAAACATATCACAAATAATTTAAAGAATTTGCGGACGTAACTCCATTTAATATTACCAAATATGTATCATTTAAAATATATTAGTAGACCAATATTTTAATAAAGACATGTATTGACTCTTTATAGATATCTACAGAATAATGACATATCAGTGATAAATGAAAACGCTTTCAACAATCTACCAAACCTGGAATCTCTGTGAGTATCATTGGATATTATTTGTAAAAATGTATAACCCTATCATTATGATATATGCTAGTAATCATGTTATGAGATAATGTAAACAAATATACTTTGCAAATAAATACATAGAACTGAGAAGAGCATGAATATATCAAAGGGTTAATCCGAATCCGTATGTCGAAGAAGAACAGACACCACAATGGCCAAAATAAAACAATGCAAAATTACAAACCACGATTTTCAAAACACATAAATATCAAACTAAAGATCGAGTAGTACGAACCACACTAAAAAGTTGGAGTGCTCCGGAATGGTTAGCAGTTCCTGCTCCACTAGTGACTCCACTAAGACAGGCAAAAGAAAGAAAAACACAATACGGAAAACTAAAAAAGATGAGCAACACGGAAAACCCGGGATGACACCAGAAGCTAGCGACATGTTGAAGTGAACAGGTGGTTCACAAGTACTTTTCTAGATCATTATTGTCTCATATATATTTTTAAACATACAATCAAATTCGAATATAACATAGCACAAAAAGAAAGGGCAACCTGGTTACACATATATTGTTTTTGGGAGAGACATGCCTTATTTATTTAAAATGTACTCCGATTCTAACAAATAATTATCTGAAACTGACTTAATCGAAATTCTTATAGTTTTCTATGCATTGTTTTTGTCTCCTTTTGTCGTTGTGTTGGCTGCCCTAGCGTATGTAACTTCTAAATTCGCATGTTTTCATTATAATATTTCGTCTGATATTTATATTGTTTTTAGTAGACATTATATATTCTGTAGTTACTTCGGTTACAATCAGATTACATCAATCCAGTCTGGCACATTCAACGGCTTGCCTAGCCTTTCTAGACTGTAAGTATCAAGTTCCCTATTGCATTGCATGTTGTAACTTACAAAACCTGAATATGTATGTGCAATGATTGTTTTTGTATTCAGTTATTTAAATGAGAGGTGATTTTGAAATGAATTTAAACAATTCCTTCAATATCAACAAAACGAACTAACACACCAATAAACCACAGTATATAAGCGTTTATGGAAAAACCTTCAACAGATTGTGAATAAAAAGAGTTGAACTATTTGGGATCAAGAAGACCACAGTACTTTTCTGGACTTGACTATATATGATGGAGGGTATCTTAGAAGAAACAGGAACTGCTTACCTTCGCAAGCCCATGAGTACACGAGTGTGCTACTTATGTGATTTGGGCTCTGTCAACACTCACCAATACCCAGTTTATTATTAACCTTGTTTAAGGAATATTAGAAAGCCAATATTTGAATAACAATATAAACTAAATATATTTGCTATATATTTATAGATGGCTAGATCACAATAACATGGCAGTGATAGAGGACAACACTTTCAACAATCTACCAAACTTAACATATATGTAAGTATCATTTAATATTATTTGTACAAATGTATAACTCAATCATAACAGTATATGTCAAAAGTAATTACTGATTAATTGTACAACATATTATCACTGTACATGCTTAAATAATCGTACTTCCGTCAATTTAAAAATCAATAGAAACTCATACCCGGAGCAACGCGATAACAATTCCTGGCGTTCAACGACATCAACAGTAGTAAAAGTTAACTTTTCCCGACGTAGTCTCCGTTCAACTGGACACATTTCTTACATCTCTTTAACCAGTCATCAAATATTTTCTCTAATTGTTCCGTTTTAATATTTATAATTATATTCGTCACTCCTGTCTTAGTTCCGGTAAATTATTTAACCTCTGTCCATGGAGAAATGATTTAATGTGTCAGAAATACCACACAATCCATTGGCGCTAAGTCAGGGTTGTATGGAGGATGCTTCAGACACTCGAATCCAAGAAAATATAATTCTAGTTGAGTTGATTGGGAAGTATGTGCCGGTGCATTATCTTAATGTATTTTCACTTGTTCTAGATTGGTCATAGTAGTGGAACCAGCTTTCGCTGGTTGTAATTATTCGGTCTAGAAATATAATGCCACCACGATTAACGTTTTTGATAAATTGTTTAGACAATTCCACTCTTTTTGTTAAATGTTCCGCTGTAAGAATTCGCAGTACCCATCTAGCACATATTCGGTTCATATTTAATTAATTTACTAAAATTTGATGCACTGTAGTCTTAGAAATTCCACATATGTCTGCAGCTCCACGGACTATTAGCAGCCGATCACCGTTAATAACGTCCCGAACTTCATTTTTACAGCATCGGATTCTCTAAAAGATGGTCTGCCTTCCCGCTCATCGTCTGCTAAACTGTCTCTTCCGTACGCAAACCTTTTGTGACACTTGAATATCAACGAAAGGTTTACTTTACTATGTTTCTCTGACTGTTTTAAGAGCTAGTGCGTTTCTGCTGGCGTTTTTCCGATGTCCACGCAAAATTTTATCACCGCCCGATGTTCCACCTTTTCCGCAAACGTCCCTTTTTTGTAATGCCGATCCTGTCTTCAGCGCTTCAAATCCAAATTTGTCAGCCATTTCAAAACTTTGACTTTTCAAATTTAGCAGGTGTAACGTCAAGAGTATTGTCGACGTCATAGTGTAAGTTCCAGATGAATTTTCGCGGATACTTAAAAAAACAAAACAATTCAAAACAACGACTTGCATGTTATGTCATATTTTTGCCGTGCTCTGAGTTTCTATTGATTTTTAAATTGACAGAAATACAAATATTTAAGCATGTACTGTGATAAAATTTTGTACAATTAATCAGTAAATCATGTAATTAATTATATCATAGTTTTAATTATTTGGGACATGTCAGTCAGATCTTATTGTCCACGAACGTTATGGACAACCCTCGTATAATTTTCATTTGTAAATTAACATTAGAGAAAACTGAAGGGTAAATAAGAATAGGCAATCCGGAGATTTAGGCAACATTGGGTCATGGCATATTACAAAAAAAATCATTTTTGTCTCACATTTGGTTTAAACAGATAGGCCATGGGCTGTTATAGCCTACCGTGCACGCACCCCCCCCCNCCCCCCCCCTCCCCCACCTTCGAACCCCGCTAATTTTTGCGTGGTCCTTTGTTATGTCCCTTTGAAGAAAAAAACATGTTAACATTGGATATTTTGGGATGACCTTACATTTTTGAGCGCTTTTTAACATCTTTCGACAATTTTGCCGGATTTTCAGATTTTTTTCATTTTTCACCGTTGCTTAGGTTTTGTAGCTTATGAACAACTATTAGAATATAAAAAGTGGGGTTTGGTGGATAGCTAATTATATTATCGTTAAAATGAATACAAGTTATTAATATTTTATGAAGTTCAGTAATCGTAGGAGGCAAAAAATATATCCCTACCCCTGATAAAATTGCGTAAAAACGAGATTTTTCGCCTTTTGTTTTCAATAGACAAAATATTACACAACTTTGATGATATTTTTATAATGATTTTATTAAAACTATTGCATTGATGGAAATTGAATCCCATTACATCATCAAAAAACATGTTTTGTAGTGTAGATTGCAGAAAAATAGAATATTATGATTTTTGCCGATTTTAGCTCTATTCAGCCCAAAGCACGTAATATCTTTTTCATAATATAAATTGACAACCAAATTATACATCTGTCGTGTGAAGTTATGTTATGGAGACATTTTAAAATAAAATTTGTTCAAGTACCACCCTGTATAGGGCTTCTAGCGGCAAAATATTACCCCTTACCCTGTCGAAAATCGCATAATATTTTCTCATCAGTATTAGTCTGTGGGCTAGCATAAACCCCCGTACACCCCCACCTTCCATGTTAACATATTGTTTTACGTCCTCCTATATATCCTCTTGAAAAAAAAATATGTTAACATTGAAAATTGTGAGGCTAATATTTACACCCTGTCGCAGCTTTTTGAGGATTTTGGATTTTTTTTCAATTTTGTCTTTGCGAGCATTACATGTATACTAAGCGTCTTGAAAGTATATCAATATGGTATCAAATGAAAGCTTATAATATTAAATTTCAATTGAATAAAAGATATATACACTTTGTGCCTATCAAATTTTGTCAGACGTGAAAAACCTACCCCTCCCCTTCCTGAAATGACAAAAACAGACATTTTTCCCTTAAAAGTTTAGATAAAACAATATGTCGTACTAAACTGCGATCTTTTTTTTATACTAAACTAAATAAATATATCACATTGAATAAATCAAGCACTAGTAATCCTTTATGAAGTGATTTTGTGGTCAAAATACTTGAAAAATGTGATATTTTAAATTTTGCAGATTTTCACAGGATTCTGCTTATATCTTAATTTTACTAATAACATATAGGATACCGCATCATAATGACGGTTGATTTTCGTATCTGGGTACTATAACAATGTAAAAAGGGAATAAGTATGTTCCTTCTACCTACTGATTAACAAATAAATAGCAAAATATTAGCCCTGCCCCTCTAAAATACACGTAAAATTTGATGAAACTTTGTTTATTTCCTTAGAAACATGGTTGTGCAGGGTGAAATTTGTATTTGCCCTGTAAGATCTTTCAATTCTTTATTTAAACAAATCATATGAACATCATCTAAGAGGGCTTAAATTCTATCAATGTCAGAAAACATGAAAAATGGGTAATTTCTGATTTTCAGAATTTCTACACAATATTCCTTATTGGCCAGGTTATGCTGCTTTATGTGAATTTTTGTCCAATCAATATAGTTTTATCTGAATGCTGAATGTATTGGCATTTATTTTAAAAACCATTAACCCTCATATATGCATATTATGATGCCCATTTTCGCCAAATTCGACCCCTTCCTCTACTTGAAAACTGGGACAAATATACATATTTCCATATTTCAGTTTCATTCTTCAACAAATGACCTAAACAATGAGTATTGCAAACGGCCAAAACAGTATTGAAAACTGACGAAACATTTCTCACTAGTCGTCCTATTCACCATCAATCAACGAGTATAAAACATCGTCAAATTCATCATCATTTTCATCGCTTTCTCTCAAACCTACAATATTTTCCTCGACTAAAACGTCGGCGAGTTGTCGTGGAATGAAATCACCACACACCCATTTTGGTTCAATTATCCCATCAACACACTGCCAACCATTGTCATGAGTAGGCTCCGGATATACTGGTTTTACAAATGGGCTATTTTCCAAATTCCTACCTGATAATTACAACAAGCAGGTAAAAGCCTCCATCTGCAGAAACAAATCCTCTGAAATTTGCCAGGAATCTCCAATTTGTGCAAGAGCACTTTGAAATTGGGGTGACTTTTATAATGTCTTAATTGGCTTGACTTTTCCAATCCCGTTGAATGCGCTCGTTGTATCACAGCATGTGAACGCGTGTAGGCCTAAAAGTGCTGTACACAATTCCTGCTGGTACTACTGTGCTAATTTGGTGATATCTATCAACCTTTTCTTGTTTCCAGTTCCAGTATCAAAGAGAATTGTTACTCCTTGTTATACCCCCACTCCACCGGAGGGGATACCGGTGTACTGTTTTACCTTTGTCCGTTCTTCGGTCTGGCTGTATGTCCGCCCGTCCGTCCTTCCATCCGTCCCAAGACCAAACTGGGTGTCTGGTGATTTCATTCCACGACAACTCGCCGACGTTTAGGTCGAGAAAAATATTGCAGGTTTAACAGAAAGCGATGAAAGTGATGATGAATTCGACGATGTTTTATACTCGTGGATTGATGGTGAAGAGGAAGACTGGTGAGAAATGTTTCGCCAATTTTCAATACTGTTTGGCCATTTGCAATACTCATTGTTCAGGTCATTTGTCGAAGAATGAAACTGAAATATGGAAATATTGAGTATATCATGTATATTTGTCCCAGTTTTTAAGTAGGGCTCGAGGAAGGGGTAGAATTTGGCTAAAATGGGCATCATAATATGCATATATGAGGGTTAATGGTTTTTAAAATAACTGCTAATACATTCAGCATTCAGATAAAACTATATTGATTGGACAAAAATTCCCATAAAGCAGCTTAACCTGGCCATTTAGGAATATTCTGTAGAAATTCTGAAAATCAGAAATTACCCATTTTTCATGTCTTCTGACATTGGTAGAATTTAAACCCTCTTAGATGATGTTCATATGATTTGTTTAAATAAAGAATTGAAAGATCTTACAGGGCAAATACAAATTTCACCCTGCACGACCATTATTCTAAGGAAATAAACCGAGTTTCATCCAATTGTACGTGTATTTTAGAGGGGTAGTGCTAAGATTTTGCTATTTATTTGTTAATCAGTAGGTAGAAGGAACATAATTATTCCCTTTTTACATTGTTATAGTACCCAAATACGAAAATAAACAGTCATTATGATGCCGTATCCTTTATTTTATTAGTAAAATTAAGATATAAGCATAATCCTGTGAAAATCTGCAAAATTGAAAATTTCCCATTTTTCAAGTATTTTGACCACAAAGATCACTTCATAAAGGATTACTAGTGCTTGATTTATTCAATGTGATTTATTTGTTTAGTTTAGTATATAAAAGATCGCATATTAGTATGAAATATTTTTTTATCTAAACTTTTAAGGGAATTTTTTTTTCTTTTTTTTGTCATTTCAGGAAGAGGGAGGGGTAGGTTTTTCACGTCTGACAAAATTGATAGGCACAAAGTGTATATATCTTGTATTCAATTACAAGTTAATACTATAAGCTTTCATTTGATACCATATTGATATATTTTCAAGGCTGTTTAGTATACATTTAATGCTCACAAAGACAAAAATTGAAAAAAATCAAAAATCCTCAAAAAGCTGCGAGAGGGTGTAAATATTAGCCTCAAACGGCAAGTTCGTCCCAAAATTTTCAATGCTAACATGTTTTTACTTCAAGAGGGTATATAGGAGGACTTACAACAATATGTTAACATGGAAGGTGGGGGTGTACGGGGGGTTTTGCTAGCCCACAGACTATTACTGATGGGAAAATATTATGCGATTTTCGGCAGGGTAAGGGGTAATATTTTGCCGCTTGAAGCTCTATACAGGGTGGTACTTGAACACATTTTATTTTAAAATGTCTCCATAAAATAACTTCACACGACAGATGTATAATTTGGTTGTCAATTTATATTATGAAAAAGATATTACGTGCTTTGGGCTGAATAGAGCTAAAATCGGCAAAAATCATAATATTCTATTTTTCTGCAATCTACACTACAAAACATGTTTTTTGATGATGTAATGGGATTCAATTTCCGTAAATGCAATAGTTTTAATAAATTCATTATAAAAATATCATCAAAGTTGTGTAATATTTTGTCTATTGAAAACAAAAGGCGAAACATCTCGTTTTTACGCAATTTTATCAGGGGTAGGGATATATTGTTTGCCTCCTACGATTACTGAGCTTCATAAAATATTAATAACTTGTATTCATTTGAACAATAATATAATCAGCTATCCACCAAACTCCACTTTTTATATTATAATAGTTGTTCATAAGCTACAAAACCTAAGCAACGGTGAAGAATGAAAACATCTGAAAATTCGGCAAAAGTGTCGAAAGGATGTAAAAAAAGGGCTCAAAAATGTAAGTTCATCCCAAAATAGTCAATGTTAACATGCTTTTTTTTCAAGAGGATATATAGGAGGACTTAAAAAAATATGTTAAAATGGAAGGTGGGGGGGTGCACGGGGGGTTATGCTAGCCCACGGACTAATATAATCAATTACGAAAATAGCAAAACACAAATGAATAGGATACTGAATGCTTGAGAATTTTATATTAAATGAACGGGCAAACTGATTCTCCCAATATTGTTCTGACAACATCAAAATGCATACGACTTTGATATATTATACAGTCCGACAAAAGTTAAGCACCACCTGAATTGTTTCAATAATATATTTTCTAATAATGAACTCATTTCCAATCGGTCTGTTGTGTTCGTTACCTGTACACACATACTTACTTACTTGTGAAACAGGTTATTGATCGACTTTTATTTATGTGTATATGACAGGGTGTGTAAAGTGCCACGTGTACTTTTCAACATTTGTGTTTGCGATCGAAAGCTTATTTTTTTGTGTTTAGAGTTTTAAGTTTCATTTTCTATTGGTTTGGTATGGTGCGGTGAAAATTAACCATACCAGAAAGGTAGCAAGCTGATGGCATGCACAACGGTGGTCTTAACCATAGAAGGGTGACAGACCACTCCAGGGTTAACCATTGCATCATTGTACTACTGATGAAGCGTTTTCGTCAAACGGGGAATGTTATTGACCGTCCATGTGCAGGAAGACCTCGCAAGACGACGCCGAGAGAGGACCGGCTCATATCCAGACGGGCGCGGCAACGGCCGTTCAGTACAGCTGGTGCACTTCGTGGTAATTTACCGTTTGGAGGCCACATTAGCACACACACTGTAAGCAGACGCCTCTATCATTAGGTAATGCGAGCGCGACGACCCATAAAACGTCCATAGTTGACATTACCTCATCGCCATGATCGATTTGACTGGGCACATGATCATTTGGAGTGGACTATTCGCTCATGGAGACGGGTCCAAAGGTCTGATGAAAGTCGTTTTTTTGTTTCGCCCTAGCGACGGTCGTGCAAGGGTTTTGCGCCAACGAAACACTTCAGTTCAGGACAACCACATTTTGGGCACAACTGCTTTTGGGAGTGGGGGTGTAACTGTCTGGGGTTGTTTTTCCTTTGACTGTAAGTTGGACTTGTACGTTTTTGATGGTAATCTGACAGGCCAGAAATACCGTGACAATGTGCTCGCTCCACTCGTAGTCCACCATTTCGACAATCATGCGTTGGCTGACAGGTTCATTGGATGACAACGCTAGGCCACATAGAGCCCGAATTGTACAACATTGTTTACAGCAAGAGGCTGCTCAGACAATTCCATGGCCTGCGATGTAGCCAGACATGAACCCTATAGAGCATGTATGGGAGATTATTGGCCGAAAAATTAACCAACGCAATCCAAAATGTCAAAATATTGACGAATTAAGAACTGCTATCATACAGGAGTGGCAACAGTTCCCCCACGAACGGCTTATGCGTCTTGTGCGACGCATGACGAGGCGTGTTACAAATTTCACAATAAACGCGGTGGATATACTCGTTATTGATTTGTATGCCTTACACATACGCACAATACTTGCATTTAAATGTTCTTAAAATCTGAAGACTCTGCGTTTGAATGCAATGTTAAAAACTTCCATCAAGTCAAACTGGTTTTACTTTTTTCCAGCGCCTGTTTTGAACCCCATTTTTGCCACGTCATAGTCACGTCTTTCAGGATGATAAATTCTTCGTAGATTGGTAATGTTAGAGCCCCTGGTGTAGTTTTTTAAGAAGTGTAAGAAAAATGGTTATACCGGTATCTATTTTATTGATTTTACAGTATGGATGTAAAATAGTATATCAATACAAATATAGAGTGGTGCTTAACTTTTGTCGGAGTGTATAGTTTTAATTGGTGTACGTGTTTGTGCTCCTCTTTTCGGTGGTAGAAGCAGACTTTATTCAGCTGCTTTTGAACCAAGAAGAAATGGAAATAGCCTGGACCTTTAATTTGGCGTTCAACTGTATATACTGTTTCATTTCACTGAATAATTCATGGTTTAGAGGCGTTTTTTAATCCCATCTACCTCCTTGAACTGGTACCGAAACATACCAACAATACAGCTAGCTCGGAGGCATGCCCTGATCTACATATAAAGACATTAACAGTGGGAGTAGTCTGAGAACAATTTTGTTTTTATTAAAAAGATAATTTAAATTTCAATATTTTGGATATTCCTTATATTCCAATTGCATCTGCATATTGACTCTCAGTTGAAAGGATGTTTCAGTGTTAGTGTTGCCTGTCTGTGATTTCCTGGTTAGATAATGATACTGACAGCAGGATACTTAACCAAGGGCCAACAGTTCTTTCAATATCAATAAAATGAACCATCACACCAAAAAACCAACATCATATAAGCGTTTCTGCAATAACCGTCACAGGGTACACTTAAAGTCAAAAGTAAGAAAAAAGAAATATTTGGGATCAGGAAAACTTGGCTAGAGTCACCTATGCTTGAGCGAAGAGTTCCTTACTTTTGATATGTAAGACGAGTTTAAAGGTACCGATGAGGTAATCAGAATCCATAAATCAAAAACAGACGGACAACAAAATGGCCATAAGACAAAGGACAAAAAAAGATCTCAAAAAATCGTCACCTAAATCAGACCTCTCAGTACACGAAACGTTTTTTCCCACAATGGTGAACTGTCTGTGTTAAGTATATTAAACCTTGCTTAATATTTAAAGTAACTAAACAAGTATATCAGTTCTAATATTATTCAAAGCAAAAATGAGATCAATTAACCGATTATTCACATGCATTTTTCAAAGACGCAAACATACTGGTATCACAAATAAGTTAAGGAATTTGCGGACGTAACTCTATTCAATATTTCCAAATATGTATCGCTTAAAATATATTAGTAGACAAATATTTTAATAAAGTCATGTATTGACTCTTTGTAGATATCTACAGGATAATGACATATCAGTGATAGAGGAAAACGCTTTCAACAATCTAACAAACCTGGAATCTCTGTGAGTATCATTGAATATTGTTTGTAAAAATGTGTAACCCAATCATTATAATATATGCTATTAATCATGTTATGGGATAATGTAAACAAATATATTTTGTAAATAAATTCGTAGTACTGAGAAGAGTATGAAGATACCAAAGGGTTAATCCGAATCCGTACGTCGAAGAAGAGCAGACAACGCAATGGCCAAAAGAAAAAAATGCAAATGACAAACCACAATTTAGAAAACACATTCATATCAAACAAAAGAGCGAGTAGTACGAACCCCACTAAAAAGTGGGGGTGCTCCTGAATGTTAAGCAGTTCCTGCTCTACTAGTGACTCCACTAAGACAGGCAAAAAAAAAGAAAAAATAACACAATACGGAAAACTAAAATGATGAGCAACACGGACCTCATATGATGAAACCAGGTGCTAGCGAGATGTTGGAGTGAACAGGTGGTTCACAAGTACTTTTCTAGATCATTTTGGTCTGATATATAGTTTTACACATACAATCAAATTCAAATATAACATAACACAAACCACTAGAATACTGTGTGTTCAAGGGTTTTATTTAAAAGAAAGGGCAACCTGGACACAGATGTATTGTTTTAGGGAGATACATGCCTTATTTATTTAGAATATACTCTGATTCTAACAAATAATTATCTGAAACTGACTTCATCAAAATTCTTTAGATTTTGATTGGCAACCTAGTTGTAATTAATGCACATGTTTGCAAAACTATATTACAATGGGTGCATACCGTGCCCAACTGTTCGTCGGTTGAAGTAGGTATTGTACGGCTACCTCTCAACAAATACGAATTGTAGCTAACCATGTCATTTAATTTGGCGTTCAACTGTATATACTGTATCCTTTCACTGAACAATTCATGGCTTAGATACTTGAATGCCCTCTTTCTCTTTGAATTTGATCTAACATTCACCAATGATTCCGACAGCAACTCCATATGGACTATAAGTCCTCAGTTGAAATGATGTTTCGGTGTTAATGTTGCCTGTGGAGGATTTCTTGGTGAGATGTTGATACTAACAGGGCGTGTCACAATGTGTGAATTTTAACCGGTAGATGAAATGAACAGCATGTTGGATATCACAAATAGAACAGGACCTTAAAGCCCTTCTTCCAATCCAGTTTGTTATTGGTTTTTGTGTTGCTCAAGCTATAGTTTTCTATGCATTGTTTTTTCCACTTGTCTTTATGTTGGCTGCCCTATCGTGTGTAGCTTTTAATTTCACATGTTTTGATTTCGGACTTTCATTATAATTATTTGGTCTGATATTTACATAGTCTTAAGTAGGCATTTTATATTTTGTAGTTACCTCAGATCCAATCAGATTACATCAATCCAATCAGGCACATTCAACGGCTTGCCTAGCCTTGATAGTCTGTAAGTATCAAGTTCCCTATTGCATTCCATGTTGTAACTTACAAAACATGAATATGTATGTGCAATGATTGTTGTTATATTCAATTATTTAGATGAGAGGTGATTATGAAATGAAAATTTAAGCAATTCCTTCAATATCAACAAAACGAACTAACACACCAAAAAAACCACAGGATATAAACGTTCTGGAAAAAAAACCTTCACAGGGTATCTACACTCAAAGTCAAAAGATTGTAAATAACAGGAATTGAAATATTTGGGATCAAGAAAACCACAGTGTCTAGTCATGGTAGTCAACCTTGGATAACGTCACATATACATGAATGAGAAGATCCTTACTTTTTATAAGTTAGAAGAGTTTGAAGATACCAAAGATGTAATTAGAATTCATCAATCGAAAAGGAACAATAAAAAATGGCCAGTAGATAAAGAACATACATCGATTTACAAAAATCGTCACCTAAATCAGCTCTTTCTGTATTTGATGCATGACAATATGAAATGAGTCCAATAAGTAGAACACTACCTATTTTCAATCGATTAATTATATGTTTTAATTACAATTTAAAAGTATAAAAATTGCTTTAAACATTCCAATCGGGACGAAATCCATTTTTTTCCACAATGGTGCACTCTCTGTATTCAATATATTGGACCTGGCTTAATATTCATAGCAAATAAGCAAGTATCGCCGTTCTAATATTATGCAAATTAAGAATAAAAAATGCAATGAACCGATTATTCACAAGTATTTGTAAAAGACGCAAACATATCACAAATAATTTAAAAAAACATTTTTTGCGGACGTAGCTCTATTAAATATTATCAAATATGTATCGTTTAAAACAAAAACATCTTAGTAGACCAATAGTTTAAGAAAGATAAATTTATTGACTATTTATAGAAATCTAGAGTACAATAACATATCAGTGATAGAGGAAAACGCTTTCAACAATCTAACAAACCTGAGATTTCTGTGAGTATCATTGAATATTATTTGTAAGAATGTATAACCCAATCATTAGAATATATTCTATTAATAATGCTATGGGATAATGTAAAAAAATATATTTTGTAAATACATGCATAGTAGTAAGACAAGCAAGAAAAAAAAACCACAAGCAGGTATTGTACAGCTACCTCTCAACAAAAACGAAAAGTAGCTAGTCATGTCCTTTAATTTGGTGTCCAACTGTACATATGGTATATTTCATTGACTAATTCCTGTCTTAGAGACTTATTGCTCTCTTTCTCCTTGAATTTGATCTAACAGACACCAACAATGCAGCTAGCTCTGCTTGACACATTGAACTATGCCCAGATAAATTGACAGTAAGGGTCGTTTGGGAACGAACATTTGTGAGTAAATAGATGGTGTAAATTTTCCTATTGTGAATATTCTATTTCTATATAGAACAATTCCAGCAGCAATTTCTTATGGACTATAAGTCCCTCAGTTGAAATGATGTTCCGGTGTTAGTGTTGCCTGTGGAGGATTTCTTGGTTAGATCTTGATATTAACAGTGCGCCACTAAACCAGGGGTTCCCTTTTCTGTAAAGTGTAGATCTCCACTTGTATATTGTTAGGACCAACTTCATCAATGTGTTATGTGTCATACGAATGATGTGTTTCGTTGATATTGATTGTAGGTCCCTCCTATTTTCTTCTCACGTGACGTGTCACCATGTGTGAATGTTAACCGGTACTTGACATGGACAACATCATGGATGCCATTAGTGGAACAGGACCTTAAAGCCCTTCTTCCAACCGTATTTGTTAATGGTTTTCGTGTTCCTCAAGCTATAGTTTTCTTTACATTGTTTTTTTTCTCGCTCCTTTTGTCTTTGTGCTGGTTGCCCTACCGTGTGTAGCTTCTAATTTAGCATGTTTTGACTTCGGACTTACATTATAATTATTTGGTTTGATATTTACACAGATTTAGAAGGCATTTTATATTTTGTAGCTACCTCAGTTCCAATCAAATTGCATCAATCCAATCAGGCACATTCAACGGCTTGCCTTTCCTTTATAGTATGTAAGTATCAAGTTCCCTATTGTATTCCATGTTGTAACTTACAAAACATGAATATGCATGCGCAATGAATGTTGTTGTATTCAATTATTTAGATGAGAGGTGATTATGAAATGAAAATTTAAGCAATTCCTTCAATATCAACAAAACGAACTAACACACCAAAAAACCACAAGATATAAACGTTCTGGAAAAACACATTCACAGGGTACACTCAAAGTTCCATTTTTTGTAAAGTGTAGATCTCCACTCGAATATTTTTAGGACCAACTTCATCAATGTGTTATGTGTCATACGAATGATGTGTTTCATTTATATTGATTGCAGGTCCGTCCTATTTTCTTCTCAAGTGACGTGTAACCATGTGTGAATTTTAACCGGTAGTTGACATGAACATCATGATGGATGCCACTAGTGGAACAGGACCTTAAAGCCCTTCTTCCAACCGTATTTGTTATAATGGTTTTCGTGTTCCTCAAGCTATAGTTTTCTTTACATTGTTTTTTTTTTCTCTCTCCTTTTGTCTTTGTGCTGGTTGCCCTACCGTATGTAGCTTCTAATTTCGCATGTTTTGACTTCGGACTTACATTATAATTATTTGGTTTGATATTTACATATATTTAGTAAGCATTTTATATTTTGCAGTTACCTCGGTTCCAATCAGATTACATCAATCCAATCAGGCATATTCAACGGCTTGCCTAGCCTTTCTACTCTGTAAGTATCAAGTTCCCCATTGCATTCCATGTTTTAACATAAAAAAACATGAATATGTATATGCAATGATTGTTTCTGTATTCAATTATTTAGATGAGGGGTGATTATGAAATGAAGATTAAAGCAATTCCTTCAATATCAACAAAATGAACTAACACACCAAAAAAAAAAAAACAACATATAAGCGTTTCTGGAAAAATCCGCACAGGGAACACTCAAAGTCAAACAATTGTAAATAACAAAAATTTAAATATTTGGGATCAAGAAAACCACAGTGTCTAGTCAGCGTAGTCAACCTTGGCTAACATCATCTATACATGAATGAGGAGATCATCACTTTTGATATGTAAGAAGAGTTTGAAGATACCAAAGAAGTAATCAGAATCCATACATCGAATGATGGGATAATGTAAAAAAATTATTTTGTAAATAAATACATAATACTAAGACAAGCAAAACAAAGCCAGCACGGAAAACTAAAAAGATGAACCGTACCCCAGAGAAAAACCGGGATGCTGGCGAGATGTTGGGTTGAACAGGTGGTTCACAAGTACTTGTCTAGATCAGTATTGTCTCATATTTGGTTTGTTAAACATACAATCAAATTCGAATATAGCATAGCACGAACCACTAGAATACTGTATGTTCGAGGGTTTTATTTAAAAGACAGGACAATCTGGATACAAATATATTGCTTAAGGGAGAGATATGCCTTATTTATTTTATAGATAAGTGTGATTTATGGGGATTTACCCCGTGAAATAAATTCCGGTATCTCACATGTGATATATCAGTTTTACCCGCCAGAACTACTTTCATACAACTATAAATGTGTTGGTCACGTCCCTTGTTGTGTTTCGGGGAATACACATATGATTGTAAACTGAAACAGTTCTGCGAAATTTTATTGACGACTTTGGCACATACACAGCATTAGGTCCTTGACATCATATGAAGACTTCCAGCTGGAAAAGTAAAGATTAGACGTTATTTGGCTTCGTGTACGCTTTAATTTTAACTAAAATAAGTCGTCATGGTAGGCATTTTAAATTATTATAGTGTATGGCTGTTTTTGTGACATGTCGGATTTCACATTTTCAAATGAACAGCATGATTGATACCACTGGTATAATATAATCTTAAAGCCCTTCTTCCATCCCCATTTTTAGTGGTTTTCGTTTTGGACAAGCTTTAGTTTTCTATAAAAAAAATTCTCATTGTGAACTTTCCATTTATATTTAGCAACATTCCAGCAGAACCTGCATATGGAGTGTATGGTCTCCCAGATGATACGATATTCCAGAGCTTGTGGTTCCTATCAGGATTTCATAGAGGGTTGCTACTAACAAGGAGGCCATTTAAGCAATGGTTCCTTTTGATAAGGTTGAAGTCATCACTTCGAAAATCATACGATCGCCACCATAATTTGGTTGACAGATATGAAATGTATGTGTCACAAATGATCACGGATATGTTCCACTTGTCGTCAACACTTCCCGGCCCTTTCCTCATTCACGACTTATTATCGGATTTGTAACTTGATTAGCACGACAGATGCAACTAGTAGAGCAGAAACTGCCTATTCTCCCTGATTACCTGAGTTCACCGCATGTTTTAGTGGGGTTCGTGTTACTCGATCTTTAGTTTTATATGTATGTTTTTAGATCGTTGTTTGTCCCTTTGTACTTTTTATATTGGCAATTGTGGTATCTGTTCTTCTTCGATATATGTATTCAGATTGCCCCTTTGTTATCTTGAAACTCTTCTTTGTGAATAATGACATTTATTAGAAGGGTTGTTTATCTTTTTAACAACAATATAATACATTTCGTGAACTAACTCACAATTACGCAATATGTATTTGTATGTACTGTTTAATAAGACAGAACACTAAATACACAGATTGCATCAAGCATAAACTAAAGACATTTGTTGACTATATATAGAGAGTTACAGTACAATGCCATATCAGTGATAGAGGACAACTCTTTCAACAATCTACCAAGCTTAAGATATCTGTGAGTATATTTTGGTATGATTTGTACAAATGTATGACCACATTATATCAATACATTTTATAGTTAATGTTTGATAAATAATATATAAACAGTTAGGCTTATTGTGTGGATTTAGTTTTGAAATGAAAGCTACTTCAAGCGTCTATATTGAGAGCCGATAGATTGTATCATCAGTTAAACGTCTATAATGAGTGCCGATAACCTGTACCATCAGTTACATGTCTATCAGAGCCGGTAGCCTGTACCATCAGTTAAACGTCTATAATGAGAGCCGATAGCCTGTATCATCTATTAAATGTATATAATGAGAGCCGATATACTGTACCATCAGTTAAACGTGTATAATGAGAGACGATAGCCTGTGCCATCATCTAAATGTCTATAGTGAGAACCGATATACTGTACCATCAGTTAAACTTCTATAGTGAGAGCCGATAGCCTGTATCATCAATTAAACGTCTATAATGAGAGCCGGTCGCCTGTATCATCAGTTAAACGTTTATAATGAGGGCTGATAGACTGTACCATCAGTTAAACGTCTATAGTGAGAGCCGATAACATGTACCATCACTTAAGCGTTTAATAATACACATGACTATCAAAAGACATAAGAGGGGAATAAAGGTGAACTTTGCGCCAAAATGTAATAACCAATACCATCGTCATTAATAAGCAAGTGCCAGTATACCTTTGAACAGGGTTTTGATATCTCGGAGAGATGAGATGATATTATTCTTTACTTAATAACTTAATACTCAAAACACGATGACGTTAAAAACATCTGAATATAAACTGCAAGATCGGTGTGTAAGTGTGAAATATAACTAACCACGTGATAATTGAAGAGGTATTTCATTTCTAGAACATGTGGAACAGACAAGGCAAAAACAAAATTTAAAAAAAAATTAATACTGTGGACTATTTCAGGAACAGCTTTAATATATATACCAAATAGATAACATAAGTTGTAAATAATATGCTTTAACTTTTATCTTTTTCCCTTTTATTTGTACATATAACCAATTGTTTCATACACTAATATGTTTTATATCTAAGAGTTTTGCAGTTGAGAATTTTTTCTATATTTGTTCACGCTACGTTAAAGCTGAAATACTGATAATGTTGGTGTTAAACAGTAATCAATCAACCAATCACACTTTTCATGCCCTTCCTGTGTGCTAGAACAAATCGCTACTGACACCTGAGATAGCTCGAAATGTACATGTGTTACAGTGTCCCAGATAAATCAAATATCCTGATATTTCGAAGTAAAATCGTCGTATATGTTACAGTAAGTATGTCTAGCTTATCACATTACATCACATACATTGATATTGTGACTAGGCTGGGAATGTATGTATCAACGCGCGTCTTATAACAGACAACCGTTACATATATTGAGGTTTTGACTATGCGGGAATGTCGATCATAATATCGCTTTATAATGTGAAGCTATATTTCAGAACCATGAACAACAACCCTATATCACTTGTTAGTGAAAATGCATTAGAGAATCTTCCACAGCTGACAACACTGTAAGTTGTATTGTACGTAGTATTGTAGTAATGAGTATCGACTACTTTGTGCTTACATTCATGATGACACCACCGGTTATGTGGTCTCACCGACATAAGATGAGTATGACGATACCAAAGGGTAATCAGAACCCGTAAATCGAAGAAGGACAGCGAACACAATGGACAAAAGAAAAAGGAAAAACAACAATCTATAAAACATACACATAAAACTAACGATCAAGATACACGAACTTTACTAAAAAACAGTGGTGAACTCAGGTGCTCCGAAAGGGTAAGCAGCGCCTGCTCCACTAGTGGCACACGTCGTTTTTTAATCTAGCTAAAAACACGGTGATATGTCATGAATGCGGAAAGGTCCTGGAAGTGTTTACGATAGGTGGAACATGTCTGTGGTCATTTGCGAAACAAATACTCCATATCGGTGAACCAAGTCATTGTGAAAACGGCAAAACTGTCAAAGTGATGACTTCAACTCCTGGTTCAGTAGCTTCCTTGTAAACAGTATAGCATGATGTTGATCAGTTCTCGTTGTGATACCTACATCAGCGTTACCCTGGTCCTGATATAATTATTTATCCATAATCAATTGACCTTGTTGATGATTCTGCACTATTATCTTGATTTTATTTTTCTCTTCAGGATACATGTATATATTTCTTATTCCTTCACATGCGTAATTGTCGTGATCCCATTCAAACCCGCCATTTGTATTGCAGTTCCTGTACCAAGTCTGGATGTTAAGCGGCCATGTATACGTGTCTTATAAGTATCGATTTCACATCTACATAGTAGTATAGCTTTGTGTAATCTTTACTTTATAGCTGCCACACATGGATCGCTCATTTAATACATTCGATAGCAATTAATCATAAACAGATATTTTTTTTTTCCAGTGATTTCGATATGTATTGCGATGGTTGCGACAACATACCATTCTGGAGATGGCTTAAAAGAAACCAGCAGTTTTCAACCTCTATTACTTGTTATGACTATGATCGAATATACCTGTATAACTTACAGCCTAACAATGTTATTGATTGCTTTGGTGAGTAATTGTGTACTTGGTTTGGAAGGGTTATCAAATGTATCGCAAATACATTAAAAATATCGACTTGTTTTTCTATGAAAATTATTTATCCGCATTCATGAAGCAACTTTTATGCTCACTGATATACTACTTCTTCATATGTATATTGTTATAAATAAGGGTAATAACAAAATTACCGAACACCGAGCTTTATCTTTTCATATATAAATTGTCATATATACATTGATAAATATATTGTACGAGAACCACGAGTCGGCATATTACGATAAGGATAACACTCTTACATTATACATTACACACAACTTTATAACAAAAATGTAATAAACTACAAGATAACACAATCACATTATAAACAACATAAAACAGTGTTTAAAAAAATAGTAAACTACAAGATAACACTTCACATGAAACTTTATATTTAATTTGATTGATGTATTTGTGTGAACATATCATAATATTATTGTATATTTATGTATTTTCTATTGATGTTGTATCATGTTGCCTTTTCATTCCATATTTTATGTGAAATATGTCTTACCAGAACATCCATATACCTAATTTGGTGTTCAGATTAGACAGGTGTACGATATATACTGGCGTAATACTTGATTGCTTGCTGTTGATGCATATTTTAATTACCTTACAACTAACTTTTTCATTATCACCAATTCGATTTATTTAGTTTGTTGTTGTTTTGTGTATTGCCATATATGGTTTACATGTTTTACACAGCAATTTATATTTGACATAACATCATATATTGATCTTAGTATAATTCTTAATTATTACTGTTTAAACTGTATTTTTATAATTAAAGAAGAAAACGTAGCATAAGCTTTATATGCTATATAGTAAGCATCAGTTTTATAACTAAACATATAAACAATAATTCCAATGTTAAATAAAAAGGACAAATAAAACCAATGTTTCGTATTTTTATTTCTAGAAAACTGGCATAAAAATTTAAAATTAACATGTTAAATGTTAGATTATTGATCAGTTAGATAACATTGAGAGATGAGGAGAAATTTACCCATCAAACATATTTCAATATATCTATATTTCCTGTTTCTTCGTTTAAACAATTATTAATTACTTGCAAATATGCAAAGTATATTTTATATAATTTTAGCATATTTGAAATAAATCTTGTCATTATACATACAAATGTATTGTTAATTTTATTATTTTTCAGACTGATGATCGTGGTGCAGATATACTGCTATGTATTGTATATATGTTTCAAAGTGAAAACAAATATTTATGATGTATTGAAGTGTACAATTGCATGAAATGCTTTTCCTCCGAGCGAGAAATTCCTTCTAACTTGAACATACAGTATTGTCTTCTTCTTTTTTTTTATTTTACCAACAATTTCTCGTTAAAAACTGCAAAGTCAGATAAATTATTTTTAGCATCTTTCGGGACAATTATTATTTTTTTTTTTTTATCAACTACGGTTATTAACTAATGATACTCTAACACAATAATGATTACAATAATATTATTTTTAACTCTAGCTGATTCTTTCTGATATGTTGATTGCAGTACAGATAAAGTAATGCGTCCAACAATGAACATGCAGGGGATGCATCCTGCGATCCAATTCTGTTCAAAGAAGTGACTTGTCATACAGATCATTGGAATAGTGTGAGTTATATGCATGTTTAATTATATATCTAAGTTTGATGAAATAACTTGGAATTACCTATTACAAACATGATTTTTAGTTTTCGGAAGTGAAGCTAGGTAATCATGAACGATGAGCAGTCCCTGCTCCACGCGTGTTACTCTTGTTTCAAACATAGTGATCCAGTCATTAATATGGAAAATGACGTTGTTCTTTCATGTCGCAATGTTGATATAAGTGTTTGCTGAAATTCTACGCTACCGTGCCGGTTTAATAAATGTCCTAATTTATTTATTTATTTAACGATGATAACATATAAGCAAAGGGTTCATATTTCAGACGATCATCCATTTGACAAAGCACCAAATACACATTATCAAAGCATGCGCTGAAGGGAAAATGTCAACGACACTTTTACCCTGGTATCAAATACAATAGCAGACATGTTGCAAGAAGGGTTTGAAGATATCAAAGGGATAATCAGAATCCATGTATCGAAGAAGGACAGACAACACAATGACAAAACACAGATCTGCAAACTATTACACGTAAAACAACAGATCGAGTAACACGAACCCCACTAAAAGCCAAGGGTGGACTCATGTGCTACGGAATGGTAAGCAACTCCGGCTCCACAAATAGCACCCGTTATGACAATAAGATTTAATGTCAAGTTTTAATTGAACATGAGAGGGGATATCCTTTTAGGAAATATCAAGGTAATGAACACTGGGTATCTGACAGTCATATTGTCGTTGGAATGTTTTATTCGTAGTAAATTATATGTATTTTTTCAAAAACTACACAAGAAGGGGTGTCAATAATTCTGTTATGAATAAATAATAACGATAACAAAATTGAGTATTAATCAAATTAATTTAAAGTTCTTTAGCAATAACTCCACAACAGTGGTGTAATAGTTAGCGTGCTCGTCTAGAGCATAGTAGATTGTGGGCCCGATCCCCGGTCGTATCAAACCAAGGATTATAAAATTGGTATTTGTTGCTTCTGCGCTAAGCACGCAGCATTAAGGAAAAAGAGCAAAGGCGGGTTTGTTCGGAATTATGATAATGTGCTGGTTGGGGCAACATGTCTATTCGCGGACTGTTGTGTCAATGAGCTGGCTCTATAAAACTGCCATTAAGCGTGTTGGTCTACCACAAAGCTGGTCTCATCATCATCTAATTGAAAATTAACTTATTCTCACCATGATATACATCTGTAGCTGAAAAATTGCTGAGTGTCCCTTAAGCAACATCCAATCACCTACTTAATGCAGCATTACACAAATTGATATTGATGATTATGTATTACAGGTGGACACAACATTACATTTATACCTGACAACGTTACTGATCTTCTGAATTGACCAATCATTTACAATCAGGTAACTATACACTATTTGTCAGTCACATGATATTAACCATTTCTGTTATCTTAAAGTGATTACTATGGAATGTAAGAAGGTACCAAGACGTGATAAAAGAAATCAACAGAAAATAATAAAACCATGGTAAAAAGAAAGTAATATACACGGACAAAAATAATTAACAAATTTAGAAAACTAAAGAACAACATAGGATAAATATACGGAAAACATGTAGTTGTAATTAAGTTTCTCTGTAAGAATAGTTTGAAGATACAAAAGGGGTAATCAGAATCCGTATATCGAAGAAGAACAGACAATACACTGGCCTAAAAAAAAATACAAAAGGACAAACAACGATCTACAAAAAATATACATAAAACTAACGATCGAGCAACACGAACTCCACTGAAAACCGGGGGTGAACGCAGGTGCTCCAGAAGTGAAGCCGTTCCTTCTCAACTATTGACACCCGTCGTGTTAATCTAATTAACGTTATTATGGTTGTATTTACACCTACCTATGATATATGTGTTTGCTTGTCGGACGCGCGTGCTAGACGATTGACACAACTTACGCTCTTGTATAGTCTTACGAATTATGTACCTTGGGTCCTCCACAATTAAAACTGTTGTTGGTCTTCATATAACATTAATCTTGTGCCATACATGTTAGTGGTATGCTATTTGTAACCTTCAACCTATGGGTATATTATTGATAAGGGTGTACAGATATCGATCAAGGTACAACACTTTCAACCCTCTTAGTGGTATATCTAAAGCATAAAAACGGAACAAATGTACACACAATATCGTAGTTATCCGCTGCATTAGTTAATCTTTCGTTTTTTGTGTAGTGCTTTGTAGATCGTTGTTTGTATTTTTGTCATTTTTTGTGTTGGCGATTGCGTTGTCTATCCTTCATTTTACACCTTTGGTAACTTTTCTTAGACAATACATGACGCACTGTAGAGTACAAATATTAATGTGAGGTGACATATCAAATCATGAGTATCCTATGCACCAAAACGTGAGTGTTAATCTACTTGGTTTTACTAAACATATAAGGTATGCATGCCCCGATATGATGTATTCCTTCTGTGATGTCTGAATAACATGTTTTCCCATCAGCAATAGCATTATATTAAACTTTCTTTCTGGTATAAACAATTCAAACATGTAGAATGAATGTGTTTGGTATATATTATATCAGAATAAATTGATCAGTGATAATTTCTTATGGTTTCAGTTTTCCAACAAAAGTAAAGAAGGCAACTGTAAATATCCTCCATCCGTCATGTTGGATTGGATACTGCAAACTACAAACTGAACGTATATATTTCAATATACTGCAGAAAATTTGTCAAATTGGCTATTTCTCAAAACAACTACCATGAATGAGTTGTATTTTATTTTATGATCTGTTGATTTGTGAAACGAATATACATATATCATTTAGTGACCACGACACCTTTCTGGAATAAAACTATTAATTTGGACTCATTTTATGAATGAGGGACCAATAACTGAATAATATATTAATGGCTATGGTTGTCATGCTGATGAAATATATGAAATTGAAAGGGTGTGTCCTTCAAACTACCCAATGATTACTATTTGTTGTTTGAAGAGAATGAGCATGAATTTTAGAAATATGTTCTTTTTTTTATATGTCTAATTTATTAAATGAATGCTAAAGAATACCGAAGGGGCAATCAAAAATGGACAATACAGAGAAACTGGCAACATTGAGTACACAAGACGAAAAAAAGAGACAAGACAAACACACAACGCCCTATGTGTTGGACGCCACTATACAAAACAAACACATATAACGTAAAGCAATCTAAGTTGGTGGGAAAATACAGAATTTCGAAGTTGCATATAAAATTCATTTTTTTTCCAAAATTTTAATACTGTGCCGGTAAATCGACGTTACCAGTTTTGAATTTGATGATATGCAAAGAAGTTGTTACACATAGAAAATCGAGCGGGGTTGACTTTGGATAGAAGGAAAATTGAGATACATGTATTAAACTATCATAACAAAAAATGACAGTAAATTTGTATTTGGGTAAAGATTTCATCCACGGTATTCAAATTAGATGAAGATATTTTAATTGGTGTAGTGTATATACAACCAAAATGTACCTCGCACTCGTCTCAAAAAGCATTCAATGACATATAATTCGATATAAGCTATTTATCTAGGTTGTATAAATATATATCCAATGTAAGAATAGCTGAGCTTAACGATTTTTCGGTATTTACAGAAAACTATTTTCCAAACGAGGACAAACATTTACTAGTAAAGTGTTCCTCTTTTTTTAACTGATTCAAATTTACCACTCAAAAGCATGGACTCGACAAAGGACAACACAAATCTGGGAAATTATTGATTGATATTTGCAATGGACAAAGCTTCTTTATCCTATATGGCCGAGTAGGATCTATTAAATATATTGGTGAACTTACATGAATGCAGGTGTTGTAAATTATGTCACCTGTACACAAGATTTAGTCAAATGTACTGATGCTTTGATTATACTTGATCTTAGTCAAAATAAATTATGCTGATGTGCATACGCCACCCGGTATTACTTTTTTATTCTATATGGCATCTTAGAGTTACTAGAACTGAAGAAAAGGTTACCTTTTGTGCATATCTAGACTTCAAACAGGCTTTCGATAATGTGTGGCGTGATGGATTATGGTACAAGCTTCTTATGTGTAATAAACATGCACAAGGTATTAATGGCATTCCCGAAGACTTCGATAGAAAATTACAAACTTATGTTAAATTATTCACTGTTCTTAATGCCAACGATAGATAAATAAGAACATAACTTCACCTTGCATACCAGTAAGCTTGATAATAATGTAATACTAGGTATTTACTTTGTATTATGACCCCTTAAATGAGCACCCTCCTGAAACCACATAAAATAATAGAGGCAAATTTTTGCTCTGTTCGTTCTGCAAATAATAACAAGCATTATTGTCGTTAAGGGCATTTATTGTAAAATGCCAAACGTTTTTAATAAAAAAAAAAAACTATAAAAGTACCAAAAAACATATATAAAAGTGACTAGATAAACAATGCAAAATACTGAATTGGTACATTCATAACATAAAAACTACTACAGTAAATCCACTTTTTTTTTATGTAATACTATGTATTTACTTTGTATTAAGTTGAACTATCTCACTCAGTAATATTTGTAAAATTGATTTAGAGAATAAAATTATATACATATTAATAATGTATGACCATATAGCCTTCAATTGTTTTACTCATACAAAAATCATCTTTATTTATCATAAACATTATACAGCGGTAGAGAGAAGACATACATATACAATAACAAACCCGACCATTAATAAATCATTACTAATTAGGGATTATAACATCACTTATTAGCGTAGCGAACTCTCATATAGCTCAATCCTATTCATTTTTGTGAATAAAATATGCTTAAAACAAAAAAACTCTCATATGCCACATTGTTAATTAGTTATAAGAATAGCATGAAGATACCAAAAGGGCAATCAGAACAACGATCTACACAGCATAAAACTTAAAATCGAGTAACACGAACTCCACTAAAAGCCTGAGGTGAACTCAGATGCACCGGAAGGGTACGCAGGTCCTGTTCAACTAGTGCCACCTGTCGTGTTATTCTAATTACAAACCCGGTGATATTTGATCTCTATTAACAAAAGTTATAAATATCACAGTTGACGAATTATGCCCATTTGTAGCTTGTCAAACTGCTAACATTTCTATATGAGGTACCTGTAAGCTATGCCCCGATGACTATAATGGTTATTAAAAATGTACAGCTTTTAGCACATCAATTTCTTTCTCAGATATACGTTTGTTTGTTTGTTTGTTTGATGGTGTTAAAAAATTCAGTTATATCATAGCGGTCAGTTTTATTGGTGGAGGTAACCGGAGGACCGGAGAAAACCACCGGCCTGTTGGAAGTCACTGACAACCTTTATCACAAAATGTTGTACACCCCGCCCTGATGGAGATTCAAACTCACAACATTAGTGGTGGTAGACACTGAATGCATGGGTCCCTTTTCAGATATGGGCTGTTGCAAAAGGAGTTTTAGTAAACACTGGAGGGATTAAAATATGCGTTAATTTGGGATTATGGCGACACGAACAACTGTAAAATAAGGTGATGGCCGTATATTTTATCATATCTTACTTCTTACAAATTTCTAGGAATATCATTGGTTTAAAGTGATCACATGGAAACCGTGTATATTCAATGCACGGTCAGTAGACTTTTAATACCCACTTAGTAGTATAGTTATTTCCCCTTTTTCGTTCAAAACAAAGATGACGTTGAACAACAAGACGCCGGCCGGCGCGTTTCACCCCGACAACAGACGTTGAAATTATGAACAAGCGTATGTTTTTTTTAAATATTACAATAAAAAATTAATTCACCCGAGTAAGTTTGTCCCCAAATGTTTTTTCAATGACTTGACGAATGCAACATTCCACAAGTCATCACATATTGATATAGCGACACATACGAATCACTTACACACAACACAAACATTACATATTTATTAGTTTTTAAATCCCTCATTCAAAGGTGATCAGTAAGATATATTCGTTACACGGTGTGCTAGTGACCTAATACGATATATACGGGGTCAGTAAATTCCATATGGGGCTCGGGCTTTGCTCTCGCCCCATATGAAATTCACTGCCCCCTTATATATCGTATTAGGTCACTAGCACACTGTGTAGCTTATAATATTTTTCTTTTTTTGTTAAAAAATGAACATGCCGGATAGCAGGGACATGTAGTTAGACGGAGAGGACGAAAATCAAAGTCAATATCCCATATAATGGGTAATGTTAAACAAATATATTGGTTTAAATAAGTTAAATTGTAAGATACATGGTATATATAATACATAATTATTGATGTAACTGACAATATAAACATAAATTGTCAGAGTAAAACATATGTCAGATGTTGCCATTATCTTAAACCTCCACGGATTGACATTTTTGTGATCCAATAAAATATGCTGAGGAATTTTGTGGGATGATATATTTGAAATGACAATGGCCTGTTTAAGATCCAGATTTATACACTATAGTATCACGGGTGGAATACATGAACAGTTTGTCTGCACGGTAAGTGCAACCTTCATTTTCAGGTCTTGAAAACTACACTTGGTCAGCCGCCAAATTGTTCGTACCGGCATTTAGTATTTTAAACACACCTCTAATTAATCATTACTTGTACATGAGACATTTTTGCCATTATTACATTAAACGTCTCATTTAATCTATCTGTAATTAAATAAAGCATTGACCATACCTTAGCATTTATGCCACATGTTTGAGATATAGGCTGTTGGAAAAAAGGTCCGATTATGTGTCGTTCATTCCTATTTGTAAACGTACTAACTTGTCTTACTTTACAAAAACTTCAAGTCCACACTTGACTTTTATTTAAATGTGCGTTCATTCCTCTACCGTTAAATACACCCTATAATTTAGACCCGTCTTCTCTTCATTGAGAGTCATCACCACTCGGCCATTTATACCCGCCACACTTCTATTAGCGTTACATCTACTTTTAATCGTCAAATTGCCAGTCCCACCCCTATCACTAGTCCGGCAGTTACTGGTTCCGATGTATCAAGATACCGAGGGATGCATATCTCCAGATATTACCAGGTTGATTATTTCTTTAATTTAAACATATTTTATTCAATAATATGACATGTTAATACAATATAATATGTAATATACGACAAGAATTCGGAAACAAGCTGAGCTTATATAAATTCGTCTCTTCGGTGCCACAGTTATCTGATGACCCTTTTGTGAATTTGGATAACCGGTTTACTGATGTCCTTGCTACTGAATCTGTAGTCGAGGATAATCATGGTGTTTCTGAGGGTTCCCTATCCCCAGTTACAGGTGATATGTCTAGTACCCAGTGTAGTGGTTGGGTATTCGTTTAGCGTCTCATCGGTCAGATGACCCTATTATGAATATGGGTGTCAGGGTTGATGAAGTTCCTGATGCTGGCATAGCTTATTGTGTGTATTGCTCTTCTGTTGGTGTAGGTAAGCCATAGAATCATGAAACATTAGCATTTCGGATGAATCTCTGGATTTTGTGTCTTATTGACTAGACCTATGTCAAGATCCAATCGTGGAGGAGGTAGAAGCCTTTGACGATGCTAACGTCGATTATCGTCCATGTAGTGAACAGATGTCGAATTTTATCGACTCGTGTGGCGATAGTCAGACTGCAGGTAGAGTATCAGGTAGGTTGCTACGAGGTCTGTGCAAGGATGTCTACCAGGTAAACATACCTAGTTTTCCTCTATGCCACCCATCAGTCCACTATGGGGAGTTATGGTATGGATGCCATGAATAGAGCTGCATCCGACATAGTATGACGATAGCAGGGAGTTTCACATATTTGACAAGTTTTCAATGCACATTAACATCGTGTTGTCGAATATATTTTAATTAACTGCGTAGATGTTTCTGACATTTCGTGGACATTCTACAACGATATAGGAGAAATACTGCTAGAGTTGGCGTTAAAAATCAATCAATCAAGCAATCTAGTGAATAATGAGGAACGACTGCAATGTATTCCGTGTAATTCCAATTATTCACTTAAACATGTGTTAATTGACTGTGTAGATGTTTCTGATGTTCTACAATGTTAAAGATTTATCTGATTAATTTACAAATGTCGCAGGCGATATAATTTTAAAGATGTTTAAAAGAAAATAAGTGTATACAAACATATAGTTAGATAACATACGTTCTAATGTTTAAAGCTAACAGACGACAGAGGACAGACGATGGACGCCAAGTGGAGACAAAAGCTCACAGGGTCTTTCGGCCAGGCGAGCTAAAATCAACAAAAGGATGCATAATGATCAACACAATACTACACTGAAAATTAAAGATTGAGCTCTCCATGAACACCTTCAGAACTTCTTTTTTTTTGTAATCAACTTATTTCTTACAAAAAGGGAGTATAATATTCATAACAGGACTAAATTAATAAAGCATATAACAATATAATGACCAAATTAATTATTTAAATCTAAAATTAAATATTAAATAAGACTTAATTGTGCATATTATATGCTTTTCTAAAAATAAAAGGTGAATTTATCCGATCTGATTATTCAACACATCGCACTAAGGGGACTTAACTCTATGTGTAAATCTAAAACGTAATAATTGAATCGTATTATTCTAAAAATAAAACGTATTCTCACCTAAAAAAAAATCCTTTTAGTCTAGTTAACCTTCATTGTGGCGAGGCGTGCAACCTGATCAAATCTGTGTTCGTCAGAAGTACCTAGGGTATATATATGATAGATAATATATAGCTGCTCAAGTCTGTGTTCGTCACACGTACCTAAGGTATATTTACGATTTATAATAGAACCTGACCTCTTTGTTGCTTGATATTCAAGTAGCACACAAACAACAAAAATATTAATCTAATTAAAAGCTCCTAAGTTCAAAGTGCATATCATATCAACAAGATATACACGGATGGTTATGTTAAAATAACGCTAACATGGCAGGCTATAATGAATTGACACAACCTGACAATAAATCGATCTAACTGTTACGTTTTCATATTAAGTTGATCTGAATTTTTGACGGTGTATTTCTTTTCTTAATTTAACTCTATATTGCCGATTTATCTAATATTGTTTATATTTCTGACTTTTATTGTCTTGATCATTGTTTTACATATTACAATCATTGGAAGGAGACGAATGACCATGCAATGATACCCTTCACCCAGCAACCTGAGGTTAATTGAATTAATTATATTCATTTAAGTCCCTCAATGCGGTTACTCAAATTTCACGTCCCAAAAATCAAATTAATATAAAACAATGTGTTTGTTTATTACGTCACGGAACCAATCAGATTTGAGCTGAGGTATTCATCAAACGACCACGGGTTACGAGTATAGGAGTATACTCAGCCGTGGGTTACCGACGATTTACAGATTTGGATTTGTCAACCTTATGCATCACACTATTCACTCATTGTGGTATTTATTATGGTTCGTGTTGATACAAATTCAGAGATTGATCCGGTTCACGTTTATAAAAACACTCTTCCGAGACTTGTCCAAAATGTAAATTTGTAAAGCTGTTTAATGCTGCTTCTAAAGTAGGGACTACCTGAAGAGTTTGAAGATAGCAAAGGGGTAATCAGAATCCACATACTGAAGAAGAACAGACAACACAATGGCTAAAAGAAAGAAAAGTATAAAAGTACTACGGATACACGGACATAAAAAACAACTGGTTTACATTGTATGAATAACGATTTTCATTTTGTAAATTCTTTTAAAGTTATATTATCTTTTACGACTTTGAATATTTGTACTCTGAAAATCAAATTAATATTTCATCCATTGTGTAATATCTGTAACATATAAACATGCACAATAGAAGTTTAAAGTTATTGTTTAGCTTAAGTAAACCTGGGCGTCCATTATTGTACTATAACAATTTGAATGTATACAAATTGTTCTTTTACAATATTATGACGAGTCATGTATCGTGAGAAAAATAAGTCTATGCATTGTATACTCGTGAACAAAATCCAATGTAAAAATATTTATATCTATCAATCTAATTAAAGTCACCTTCAAAAACCGTTGTGTCATTCATTCCCATTTGTAAACATACAAATTTATCTAACTTTACAATAACTTCCAAGTCCACACTGTTGATAAACAATTATGAACGACCGGGTTGTATTCCGTGTAATTCCAATTATTCACTTAAACATGCCTTTATTGACTGCGTTGATGTTGCCGATGTTCGGCAGATATTCTATAATGTCAACAATTTATGTGATTTATTTACAAATGTCGCATTCGATGCGATTTTAAAAATGTTTAAAAGAAATTAGTTTATATGTAAGAATATAATTATATAACAAAAAACAACATACGTTCTAGATATATGGCTGTATCCTTTTAATGTTTCTTTGTACATTTGTACATATAACACAATTGTTTTATATATAAGTATCTTTTATCTCTTAGATTAGAGTAGATTTCTAATATATATAATGTGTTCACGCCACAATATAGCTGAAATTATGCTAAGGTTGGTGTTCAACATCAATCAATCAATTAAGTCATGCTTGTGGTTCGTAATCAGGTATCACGGGACGGTACACCTGTCTG
Source organism: Gigantidas platifrons (assembly GCA_002080005.1). Classification (NCBI taxonomy): domain Eukaryota; kingdom Metazoa; phylum Mollusca; class Bivalvia; order Mytilida; family Modiolidae; genus Gigantidas; species Gigantidas platifrons. Next base: position 57,452 of record MJUT01049225.1, on the reverse strand, counting down.
CGATCTCTCAGCATTGCCCAAAGTTCACATTTTTTCTAGTCATCTGGAGTACCTATGGTTATCTCATGACACTGTCGTGAGTTTATTTACAGACGATGAGATGGTTTCTGGATTACATCGTCATCTGGCCTGACATATGAGCTACTGACAAGAAGTTGATGGAGGACGCACGGTACACATTCAATGCCTCGATTCCTCTTGCTGGGAAGAGAGATAAGCAGGATGTTCGTGTTACAAATATTATCGACCTTTGGGTTACCCATTCATATGCAACATGAGAAGTTGCCCATATTGTACGACATTTCACCCAGCCAGCCCTAAACTCTCTTGTGTGTTGTGCAGATATAGATGCAGGCAAGCACAATATGGTTAATTCTTTTCTGTATTTATGTACATGAGGTACTCTGAGCTACTGGCCTCACAACCTGTCACGCTTGATGGTGAAAATTATCGTGTGGTCCGTGTGGCTTACCATAAGACACCAGAGTCTTATTCTGTTCAGGTTGCACTGCCGACTGAGTTGTACACCATATACACACAGGTACGCTCATATAATTGCCAAGGTAATAACACTCACTTGTATGGAGACAGTGCGGTTGTTGATGAACAGCAATGGTATGTATGTCAGTAACTGTTTAGAGCTGGTAAACAGACTCTTCAGGCAGTGTGATATACAATGGACTTATTCCAACAGGAATGCCATACTCAGAGGAAATGATAAGGAGGGGTATGTAAATTCCGACATCCATTGAACTGCTAGCACTGCGGCACTTTCCTGCCAGCTGACCTAGTATTTCCTCACCCTTATGTGTCTCTCGCTTCCGATCTCCGGGTGCGCACTGAGGTTACTAATACTGTACCTGTTGTCAATACTCTTCCTGCTGTTTCTTTGTCTGTTTTAGATCAGTCTATCAACTCTCTCCCCCCTTGCAACAAAGTGGAACAGGCGATGAAGAAATGTATAGCAAAATTCATCAAAGAGCCGACAATGCTGCCGCCACGACAGACAAATCACATGGTCAACGAGGTGGTTAAACAACATAGCTCAATAGGCGAAAACATCATATTTCCAACACCGACAGAGATCCACTCCATGTGTCGCAACCTGTCGATTGTCATGGCCAGACAAGATTTGTCGGGTGGTCAATGGGGGTCATTTTTGTTGCACAAGATAGGACAATGTATTTTGCTTGGTATATCGACTGCACTTTCCATAATGTGTTATGCAATTCAACCATCAATCATTGGAAACATATATTAATAAATCAAAAGAGTGAGTGAGTGAGTGAGTGAACGTTGTTTAGCGCCAAATGAGCTATTTGTCAGAGAACAAGTTTCATTCGAGAAGATGATAATGGTGTCTGTTAGATCAACTAAACCAACATGCTCAGTTCAAATTATATAGCGTTAACTCATTGAAATAACAGCCCGCTCCACTGGGACACATTTACTCTGACACTCGAGACAAGCACGCTAACTATTACACCACCGAAGTGGTTCTAAATCAAAGGACGAGGAAATTATATCAGTATGAATATAGTCTTTACCGACTTCAGTCCCTTTGCAACGGATGTTTTTTTTTTTTTTCAAACTGTGTAGTATTTATTCAATTAGACAACCAAAAATATTTTAATCCGTGGTCTGTCATCTGATCTACATCAACACCATCAATTGAGCGTGACTAAACATCTTGCTTTATTGTCGTACATGTATGCTGTTACCTCTGGAAACATGGTTGATTTATTTAAAATAAAGTTAAGCTAATAAAAACAAATCATGTGGTCTTCATTGGATATTCACTATGTGAGTAAATTATCGAATGCATTTTAAATTGGTTGATTTATTGTGTTTAACACCACTGTCAACAATGTTTCAGTTATATCATGCAGGTCAGTTTTATTGATGGGGAAACAGGAGTACCCAGAGAAATCCCCCGAACTGCCGCAAGTCACTGACAAACTTTATCACATGTTCTATCATGTACACCTCACCGTGAACGGGATTAGAACTCACAACATGAGTTGGCATAGGCACTGATTGCACAGATTGTAGTAATTGTGTTTCCAATTACCATACTACAACGACCACGACGGCCACTAAGAGAAACTTTATTACATCAATATAACGACAGCCCCGATTTTAAATTGGTACATGTACATTTTTTTCTTAGGGGCCCGGGTGGCTCAATGAGTTAGGTTGCTGGATCTAACAACTCATACAAGCCTATCACCAATACGCGTGGGTTCGCGCACGGCTTTGTAAATTACCAAAAAGTGTGCAAGTGATAAAGTTTACCAGTTGCCTGCCCATGGTCGGTGGTTCTCTCCAGGTACTCCGGTTTCCTCCATCACTAAACACTAAAACTGGTCACCATGATATAGCTGAAATATTGTTGAAAGTGGCGTTAAAACACTAAAAATCAAATCAAGTCATTTTGTTCTTCACAAATAATGGTATTGGCAAAAATAAACGGTTAGATGTAAATGACCGATAACTTTAATTGATACTGCTGGTGGAATACAATTCTTACTAACATACAATAAGGTAAAATGATGTAAAGCTATAGGTCGCCATCGTATGGTAGTTGGATTGACAACCACATATACAAGCAGTGCCTATCACCAATGACGTTTTGAGTTCGAATCCCGCTTATGGCGAGGTGTACTCTAGACAACATTATGTGGTAAAGTTTGTAGTTGACATGTGGCAGGTCGATGGTTTTCTGCATGTATTCCTGTTTCCTCTACCAATAAAACTGCCTCCCACGATATAGCCTATATTTATTTACAATCGCGTTTAATTGATGTACAAGAAGATAAATGTCGTACCGAGATTTTCCCTACTAAATTAAAAAAGTAGATGAGGGAATGTGTTTCAGGTTTGCTTTACAAGATATGAAAAATGCATTTGCTAGAGAAAGAAAAACAAAAACACCAGACGCATTACAAGTCATGTGATGTAACTGTCACTCATTGTCAATATCTAGGTAGTAATCAATGAAAAGGTAGATATCAAATGTAGTTCGCACTACGCATGTCTTATATAACATTCATTAGGGACTTAACAATTTTTGGGGCGATACAAAACCAAAGGACATACACAGGATAGCCAAGGTCAGCCAAGGTCACATTTGGCAGCAAAATACGATTCAGGTACATCAGAAGAATACATAATGACTTCTGTCCCATTTTTAACAAACAATTTCTTTTTTAAATTATATAGCTCTTGCAACAACTTCCGCATAGAAAAACAACAGAAAGTAATGTATATCTATGTATGTATGTTAAACAAACAAAGATGCATGCTATCTCTTTTGCTTAGAATAAACTGTTCCAAATTGTGTTTGAATATTCATTAACGTGTGACAAATCATCCTGATGTATCGTCGTGCAAGTAAATACATTGTATGCTGTTAAATCTGGAAGATAATTCATTTAAAAAAGTAAATTAATAAAATAATATTATCATCTTCATTATATATTCAAGCTACGCGTAAATTTGTCTAATGCATCATACATTGGAAAAAGATGTTTGGTTCTTAAACATTAGTGATATTTGCAATAACTGAGTGTGATTGTTGATTCAAGCCAAACTCAGCAATTTTTGCAGATATATCATGCCGAGAACAAGTTAATTTTCAATGTGATGATGATGAGATCGGCTTTTTACGAGAACAACACGCTTAGTTGGTATTTTGTATAGTGCTAGCTCATTGAAACAACAGTTCGCGAATAGACATTCGTCGAACATATTATCCTTATTCCGAGCCAACCATTCTTTACTCTTTCTTCAAAATGCTGCGTGCTTAACCGAGAAGCAACAATTAGAAATATAAAGTTTTTGGTTTGACTCGTTCAGGGCGCACTCGAGGCGAGCACGCTAACTATTACACCACGGATGTGGTTAAATAAACATAGACTAGGTGTATGTGCAAGATGAATTGCTTCAGGAGTATCTATACATCTCCTCTTGTATTAAAAAATGAGGTGGAATTTAACATATATTACATATGAATTAAGTATACAGTGACAACTAATTTTCTTGCTATCATATTTTTTTTTAACAGTAATGGTTATACGACTCGCCACATGCTCGGTAGAAAGTGAGTTCGAGCTTCTGTTTGATTAAATAACAAAATTACATATGTTGTGTTTGTGAGAAGCATGCACACAACATTAAGGAGAAAAAGCAATGACTCAGATTCAGAATAATGTATTTGGGAGGAGCGGAATGTCTACCCACATACTGTGATATCAGTGAGATAGCACTATACGAATCCAACTAAGCCTATTAGTCTAGTACAAGATGGATATCATCATCGTTTCATTTACAATTAATGTGTTCTATTCATGATATAGTTGAAAAATGTGGGTTGGCGTTAAACATCAATCACTCACTAACTCTTACGCTATATTTGAAATGAGTGAGTTGATGATTGTTGTTAAATGTCAACTCAGTAATTGTTCAGCTTTATAAATGCGAGAACAAGCTCGTGTCCAACGATGCCACATAATATTCATAATATAGCTGGAATTACTCAGGGAAAGTGAATAAGACATGTATTCCTTTTAAGTATATATCTGTTACCTTGTCATTGAACAACCCTAAATGTAATGATAAATAAAGGTATGCTGTCGTTGATTTTGGTATTTTGTTTTCCAGATATTTTTACAAGGAGTACATTAAAACATAAATTAACACTAAGAATAGTTTGAAGATACAATAGGGGAAATGAGAACCCGTGTATCGAAGAAGAACATATAGCACAATAGCCAAAAGATAAAGTACAAAAGGACAAACAACTATCAACAAAACATACATGTAAAGCTG
>MJUT01049214.1:75476-87177 GCA_002080005.1 Gigantidas platifrons | reverse complement strand
CTCAAAAGATATGTTTATGACATTTCTATTGACATCTCTGTAGTATCATTTAGACTGTATTCCAATCAATATGCAGAATTTTGAAGTTCTAACAGTGTTAAGAAGGAAATGTTTCGTTATATCCTTTAAATACAATATTTATCTGTACACATGTACCTATTTGTCAGTGAAGTCAGATTCTGCAATTGCAGCGGAATTGGAACAATTTAATCCATGACATTCACCGCATCCGACTGAACATTGAAGACCATGCTTCCTACACACACATCGTTTAGTGTCACAATTTTGTTTGCAATTGCAGCTAATGATATTTAATAGTTTTTCAGGCGCTGGTGGAAGTTCCATCAGATTTGGACAAAGTTTACCGTGTTTAATTTCCCATCCCCAATCAATGGTATCAATATCAACTGTTTCCGACATCCACTTTTGACACTGATAATACACACGTAGACTATGGAATTTTGCTGAATCAGATGTAGGAAGTAAACTTTTCACGTGCACCAATGTATTTCCCGTAATCACTTTAGCAGTAGATTTTCTCCAGCGAAGAATGTCAAATCCTTCAAGTGGGAGTCCTCCATAGACACATGTAAGAGCTTCTTCTCCTGCTTTGATGATGTCCAATTTACTTGAAGTTGTATTCATGAACAATTGACCTTGTGCTTTCAAGTACTCTTGATTCAGTCTTTTTAATGCAATTCCTTTGCCAATTCCAAAAAGCCTAGATATAGAGTCGCAACCTATTAGTGAATGCAAAAAGGGTAACAAATAACAAATATCCTCCCCAAGAAAGCCTTTTGTTTGTTGAATGTTCCATATTTTCATTTTTTTTTGTTTATTGCCATTTTATCCGATTTGAAAATAACCCGTTTACACTGTTGATTGACGTGATGAATAAGCAACACCAACAAGTCAGTATCTTCACCAATTGCAATGACTTCTGACGATAAAGCACAATCTACGGCTGTTTGTGCAATAAGAAGATCCGCATCATCAACTGCATTCTTATATCTTATGTCATGCTCATTGAGCTTTTCACAAAGCATATTTATAAATGCTTGCTTGTTATGACTGTTTGACATGAAAAGTTCCTTTTTGATTTTGCAGGGCATAGTAGGGGTGAAATTTATTCTCGGCGAAACAATTCCTTTTGTTCGACGCAAATGTGTTACATCTTTGATAGACGGAAGCTCTGGGTAACTGTCAAATACAATTACAGGGTCTTTGTATTTCTTGATAACATGATCAACATACATTTGTGCTATTGATCCAAACGAATCACCATGTGTCCAAGGAATTCACTGAAGTAAAGAGCCACCATCAAGAAAGTACTGAAATCCCTCACCATCTATTTCATATGTACAACCACTTCCACATGCCCATATTGCATCAGCTAAATTTGACTTGCATGCCTCTCAAGGAAGTCCGTTGCAATCAAACATAGAGGAAGGAACACTAGACAATTCATATTTGAACACCTCTGTTGTATTTTCAAAGAGACCATTAGCTGCTGTTGTCAAGTGTTGAAACATCAACTGAGGATCTATATCAGTAGTTGGAAAATCTGAATCTGACTTAGTCTTAGTTTTTGCTGCTAATGTCACTGCTTGATTTGATGTCTTAAAACTGAAACTCAACACATTTTCTCCTTTCATCATTTCTAACGTACGAGTTTCTATATTTTCAGCTTTGTCAACGTTGAAATCAGGCTCTGCTACAACGCCTGTTTCAATATTTCGTAGAGAAACATCGGAAGTAAAAGGATTTCTGTCACAAAGATACTCAAGAATTGCGAGAGTATCTTTCATATCTCGTTCTGTTCTGGCACGGGTAGCTTCTTTGTGCTGGTCACTGGTAAAGTATCCAACTCCAGTAAGTTCCTGCATAGCACTGTGGTAGTCTGCACATGCTGGCAGGATAGTATCCATTGTGCACGTTGAGCTTCACCAATACCTCTGGTTAAGCCTCCAGAAGATTTAACACCTCATCAATATCTGCTCTATAGTTAGGTCTGTAGAAAGGCCACCCCAAAAACGGTCTTCCCTCCTAAGTACGTGGTGCCTTGCTTTGAAATGCCTGTACACTTCTGGGTGATCGAGTTCAAGTTTAAACATAATTGACAAATAAACGTATGCCAATTTAACATAAAGATTATGACCAGCAGCCACAAAATATGGCAACATTTCTTGTATCGAAGTCAAGTGAAGCTCCCAGTTTCTAGCCGATACCATTCGATATTCAAAGTAAGCCGGTAATACAACTTACAAGAGTCAAATCCCACTGTTATATCAGATTCATATGTATGTGGCAGACTGACCCCGAATGATTGTGGCCAGAGCTGTTCGTGGATTTACCAGTGAATGCGAAGAAGTTGTTGAAAAAGCATGCGACCTTTATGAAACTTGTACATATAAAACTTACAATAATATACTTGTCATTTTGTCTGATATACAATCCAATGTAAACAAGTATCTACTTATTTTGTTGGTATTGATTGATTGATTGTTAGTTGTTAGTCGCAAATATTTCATGCATAATCAGGACGAATTTACTATGTGTATTTATAAGTATAGCATGGTAAAAACGGCATTCCATAGACAGGAGAACGCCATCATTTGTTGAAAATTAAATAACTTAAGATTGTCCTCCTTCGTATCAATAGAATAAACCTACCTGATATCTCATTAATGTTCATATTGAAAATAATAACGTTGATGGTGTGTGCATTTTTGTTAAACCAGCGTTCCGTAGAAAAAAATCGGACGAGAATTTCTCTTGTTTTTATGCTTATTGTAATTATAAATGCATGTTCTAGTAGTCTATAAAGATTTTCTTTTCTTTCTTTTTTTTTTATGGCTATTAAAATGTATTTAAGAACACAAATCAATGAAATAAACGTACATTGAAGGCACGGGAGACGAAAGTGTAAATGCAACAAAATTCAATATTCTCCTAAAAAGGGAGATAATTTCTAGATCTTCAGATGATAGATATGATAATTATGTTGTATTTTTACTGATAAATACTTACCAAATTCATAATTGTCACATAATATGTTTATTGATATTTGAATTCATAGCGGGAAGAAACTTTTATTGTCTCCCCTTGATAAATAGTCTGTGTACGGCATCCCATCTGTAACGTTAAAATCAGTGAAAATACGCGATTTTTTATGATGAAAAATGACGTCTTTCCTGTGGGTTGATTTTAGTAGACTTTAAATATATTTTATTTTGGGCCTTTCCCTAAAAGATAACGGAAAGAAAAATTCTGTTGCAATTTTTTTTAGGTCAAATGCTATTTTGACTAGCCACTAAGTTCAGTATTCTTATAAGGCCACTCCCACCAATAATGGTTGCTATAGACAAATTGACTGTAGGTTTTTTAAATTCAATATTCTTATTCAGTATTCTTACAAGGCCACTCCCAGCAATTGCCACTACTCTTATTAGATTAGATTTCCAATGCACTGAGATAGTAAAATAATACTTAACTGTCCTCCTCAAGAGAGACCAATCCAGAAATAAGGCTACTTTTTTCTTGCAGAAGGGTTAGCCTTATAAGAGGTGGACTTCTCTATTATCATGTTGCATGTAATCATTATTACATATGTTTTTTCAGATTAACACCACCTTACATGCTCATTCTTATGACATATGTTTCGTTATACCCTTACACTGGTAGTGGACCAATGTGGAAAAAAGATGGCATGGAAGTCAACTATTGTAAAAATTCCTGGTGGTACAACTTCCTGTATATCAATAACTTTGTCAGCATTACTGATCCAGAGAAACAGGTCAGTAATAGAAATAGAAAAAATAAAAGGGGATAAAAAAAATTGAATTAAAATCTAGAAATATACAGACTATTCTTACCTTCAAAATTATGATGGTTCACGAGTTAGATGATGCTGTTTTTGTATATTTGTTTTACCTGCTTCAGTCACAATCTTATTTTACGTCACTTTTGTAAAATTGACCAAAAAAGGGTGTTTTTTATAGTCGAAAAAGAAGAGAAATTACGGTAATCAATATGGCCTTGTTATCTTTATTGATGATTTATATTACAACGTGTATTTAATTTTAGGTATTTACAGTGAAACTTTTCTAAACTGAACCATGAATAAACCAGAATCCTGTATAAACCGAACTTAAAATAAAAATCCTTATGTAGAAAATCTTTGTTAATATAACATGTCTATTCCAAACACTAAAGTTGATCCCAAGGATGTTCCAGGGCTCACCACACATAGTAAACACAGGGCGACTTGACTTCTCTCTCAGTTGACTTGAGGGTGAAGTGAGGGGAAATCTGGGAGACTTCTGAAAATCGATCCCGATTTTAACGTTTCTTTCCCCACTACCGCATGTTCCCCTACCTTTCACAAAACGAACGTGTGCTGCACAACGATTTTAAAAAGGATCCAATTAACGAGTTTGGAATAAAATATTGAACATCAAGCCCTGTATGGGTCATATTTCAGGAACATGGCAGCTTCTTTTACGTGAATATTGAAGAAAAAGTATGATTATTGAAAATTTATAGGCGACACCTCAAAATAACAGGGCGACTGAAATTTCGCTTTTGGGCCGAGTTGGAGCGACTTCAGAGCCGTGAAGGCGACTTTGTCGCCCATGTCGCCTGGTTTGGTGAGCCCTGATTTGTTCAATTTAGACAGGTTTCTTTGTACTTACGTATACTGGTGTCCAACATGATTAACATTAAACAGTAACATGACAGGTGCCACTAGTGGAGCAAGAATAACTATTGTTGTCTCATAAAATTAGTGGCAGCTAATTAAAAGTAGACAATCGATTTTGATCACTTTCCCAAAATACAAGTTTATTATACAAGCTTGCTGAGTACTTTGGATTTACTTAGCTGAACTCGAAGGTCCATGTGAGCTATTACCATCACTTGGAGTCCTTCATACGTCTGTAACCACTTCATCTTCTTCTAAAGATTGAATCTGAACCATGTGAGCTATTACCATCACTTGGAGTCCTTCATACGTCTGTAACCACTTCATCTTCTTCTAAAGATTGAATCTGAACCAAATGAGACCAAACTTACCAACATGTTCATCTAATGAATTTACTTAGCTGAACTTGAAGGTCCATGTGAGACCAAACTTACCAACATGTTCATCTAATGAATTTACTTAGCTGAACTTGAAGGTCCATGTGAGCTATTACCATCACTTGGAGTCCTTCATACATCTGTAACCACTTCATCTTCTTCTAAAGATTGAATCTGAACCAAATGAGACCAAACTTACCAACATGTTCATCTAATGGTGTCTACCAAGTGTTGTTACTATAATATAATTTTTGGTAACAAACATGGCCACCACACTCCAAAATAGTTGATTCTGATTGGCTGAAGATTTACACAAGTAAAACAGGAAATTTATGACTTTATGTTTCAATACTACACTTAACATTTAATGAGTCTTTCCATCTCTTTGTGTAATAAGAAGACCTCTTGTTAAATTTTTTTCAGTGTATGGGATGGTCATGGTATCTAGCCAATGACATGCAGTTTTTTGTGATTAGTCCAATTATTATTGTTCCATTATTTTTGTAAGTATTCAACACAAACGTTTTGTTTTCTATGTATTTGAGCTGACACATAAGTATGTGTATAGCATTTTCTTTACTTTGTAGTATTGTCGCCTCCCTATATTGTAATTGAGGGCTAGGGTTTATGGTGTTTAGTGCCACTTTCAATAATATTTCAGTTATATCATGACGGTCAGTTTTATTGGTGGAGGAAACAGGAGTATCCGGAGAAAACTTGTCGCAAGTCACTGACAAACTTTAACACACAATGTTTTTTAGTATCAAGTAAACCTCCCCATGAATGGGGTTCGAACTCACAACTAGAGTAGTGACAGGCACTACACATGTAATTGCATAGGTAGTTGTAAATCCAACTATGATGCATCATCATGGCCACGATGGCCCCAGTGAAATATTTTCATACTGTAATTGACCATCTGTATATTACTTTCCATAATTACCTCAAGCTTATCCTGTTAAGCTAGAAAAAAATATTCTGTTTCGTCTGTGGATCCAAATGATTTTTTTAGGGTTTTTTGTATCAAAAGATCAACTAATGTGTGTAACTAACTTGTACCTATATTTTTTCACTGCAATGGGGACACACACATCTTGTGCGTAATGTCTGATTTCTACCTAAACTAAATTATCTGAAAAAAATACTTAACAATGTTTCCTATTAGTGGTACATTTGTATCAATAAAAACATATATATCTAATTTAGTACAAACGACATGCCATGGATGAACCCGCGTCATGTATGATCAAAATCAAAAGATTGTCAGTGACTCGCCACAGGTCAGTGGTGTTCATGTATGATCAAAATCAAAAGATTGTCAGTGACTTGCCACAGGTCGGTGGTGTTCATGTATGATCAAAATCAAAAGATTGTCGGTGACTTTGCCACAGGTCGGTGGTTTTCTCTTGGTACTCCATTGTCCTCCACCAATAACTGACCGCCACGATATAGCTGAAATATTGTTGAAAGTGGCGTTAAACACCATAGCTTTCCCCTATGCTTAAGGGAGGAGAGCCAAATCTGTAAATTCAGAAACTAATGCCTTCTTAGACATACATACACTAAAATAGTAAAGTAACGTCACTGGTTAAAAACACTATACATAAATAAACAAACATCAATCAGTGGCATAACATTGATTAAAATTTAGTTTTGCATATAGAATAACAACAGTTTTGATGGTAGAGACAGACATTATCACTAGTATAGCTGTGAGGCTGATAGGACGACCTGCAATACAAACGATAATATATTTCGAGACCTTCAAAACTAACGTAATCAGAGTCAGTTCATTGATAGTAACAATATCACATGGTGAGATTAAATGGAAAAATGTCCAAATTTCTGATAAAATTACATAATAATTTATCAATAAATCTTTAATTTCTCGATTGTAAAATCTACTGTAAACAAATGCAGTCAACATTGCTGTAGTAACCACCTCTATTAAGTAATGACTTATATTATGTGACCTTAATTTTAATTTTCATTTCAACTAAACCTGTATTAAGCAACCATCTGTCTTATGTCACCTTATTTCAATGTTCCCTTGGAAGGTAACATCAGACAGGTTTGACTGTATGTACAAAACAAATTGTTACTGTATTTTAGTTCAAAGATCGCTGGGATGATTATTATGGCCGTGTTCCTGCTGGGTACCTGGATCACGACTGGAGTTATTTCTGCTCATTATGAACTAGGTCCAACATTGGTTGCAGGGTAAATATACAATATGACTAGATGACCAATCTAATTGAAATTGTATGTTGGGCTCTTAAAGCTAGTTTTACCCTGCCACTTTGTATTGAGGTGTCTGTGCCAAACCAGGAATCGTATGTTAGGAGGTTTTGGCCCATGAAACTAGTTTTTCCCTGTCACCTTTGATTGAGGTGTCTGTGCCAAACCAGGAATAATATGCTAGGAGGTTTGGGCTAGTTTTACCCTGCCACTTTTTGTTGCAGTACCTGTACCAAGCCAGGAGAGTGAGCAGTCATATATATGTATGTTAATGGTTGGGATTTGTCACACAACTCTGATTTACTCGATGTAATCTTGAACCCTGCAAGTGAACTTTAGTATCTATTTGATTGTCTTGGCCGTTTTCCTTTACTATATGTAGCTGAACCTCCAAGACATAAAAAAAAAGACAAGAAAAGCCAATTTGAAATATTTCATTAATGTAATTATCCACGTATTTGTTAGAAAGACTAACTTACCATATGTAACAAATAAAGGTGAATGTTTGAATTACCTCCCTTTAAGTTATATTTCACACCTTTACACTTTATGTATCAGTAATTTAATCAAGAAATTCTGCTTTTTGGTGAGTATATTTGAAGTTTTGAACCTATATTTAAGATTGATGCACTTCATTAATATTCACCGATTATCCTGAATGTGCATGACATTTTGCCGATGGACGTGAAACGACCAACAATCCATCAGTCAATATTCATTGTAATAAAAAAAAGATATGGATGCAAATGAATATGAGAAACTATCCAACTTTGCTCTTTATACACAAAGTAAAGGAACAACTGTTCTACATTTCACAGTCACACTTGTACCTTAAAAAGAATATGGAACGACCCTTAGCATGTAGTTGAGCGGTACTCTTTATCAGAATGTTATTGTTTTATGTATAATTATTGTACAATTTATGTATAAATATTATACAATTTATGTATAATTATTGTACAATTTATGTATAATTATTGTACAATTTATGTATAAATATTGTACAATTTATGTATAATTATTGTACAATTTATGTAGAATTATTGTACAATTTATGTAGAATTATTGTATTATTTTTGTTTCTAATATGACGTCCCGTATTCGGTATACAAATAAAGGCATGTTTGAATAACAATCAAATATAGACCACACATGCGTGCTGAGCTTAAAAAAAAAAAAAAAAAAAAAAAAAAAAAAAGCACCTACATATCGCTCGGTGTTAAATATTCGTGAATATAATTCCTACCCATATTTGAATAACAATAAAGTATGGCCGGCATGAATTATTTCTTAATTCCAATGCAATATTGAGTATAAAAATGTATTCTTGCATATCCCTGTGTCTAAAAAGCACAAAAATTACAATTCCGGAAAATATTGTTGAACGACTGGCACATAAACAACGTGACGTCATATGAAGACTTCCAGTTTAAAATGTAAATATCAGACGTTATTTGGCTTCGTGTACGCTTCATAGCGGGTTATTTTGGCGGGTGTAAAATTTCGTGGTTTTGACTAGAAAAGGTATGCAATAAATTTTAGCGGTTTTTATTTTGGCAGATACATAATTTCGTTATAAAAATTTTGGCGCTTGATCGACAGACTGAGATTTTTTCCCATGTATTGTCTCGTGTTCATTCTGACGTGTCAAAAATGTGCAATATACTAGATCCCTATAGATATCAAATAAAAAAAATGTTAAGTTAATAGTTTAATTTACATCGATAAAACATGCATACATTAAAAACAAATAAAAAGTTAGTCAATGTACTGTCTTTACAAGTACCGGTATCACAGATCATAATAATTACGAGTCTCGTGTCAGTGTAGATAACGGAAGTTCATCTTCAAGAAAATCCTTCAAAACGCCACTAATTCCACTTTCACGAAATCCATTATGGACAAATTCCGGAAAATTTGGGATTAATAAATGTTGTAAATTGTTTATACTTCAATAATTCTTAACATGATTACGGTGTATGTTAGGTAAACAATCATTTGGTCAATAGGTTAAATGATTATATGTGTTGATTACGATGCATGACAATTCAACTTATATCGATATACAGGTAAAAATAAAATTAACAGGTGGTATACCCGCTGGCAATTTAACACCTTTTATGACCGTTATTGTAAATGTGACATATCCTTTGATGTTACAGTAATGTTTTGATAAAGTTTTTAATTGGCATTAATTCATTATTCAAAATTTAAGATGCTCATCTTTGAAATGTCAACATTTAACTAAAATTTAATACCCATAAATCTTTAATGAAAGAAACTCAGCTAAAACAACTCACGTACGAAAACATTTTGAAAACCAAAAAATTGCTAAGGGCATATATACTAATAATTAAATGACTATTGACTATAGACTATAGATAATATGTACATGTACCGTTAACGATCTTCTGACCATTAATTAGAAGATAAACCTTTCCCTACGTTATAGCTATGAGAAAATACTTGCCGTAGAATGAAATTTTAGCAGAATTTATTTTGGCGATTTTTGTTTGACCGCTAAAATAAGCGAAAACTAGCACCCCGCGAAAATAACCCGCTATACGGTAGTAGATAGAATTTAACTTAAATAACTTTTCAAGGTAGGCATTTTAGTTATTTCTGTGTATTGTTGTACATATGACATGTAGGAGTTCACGTTTTCAAGATGATGGGTCCTTAACATTGACTGCCTCGAATTTTAAAATTGCCGTATTTGTCCTATTAGAATCGAAATAATTCATGCCGGTCATACTTTATTGTTATTCTCATATGGGTAGGCATTATATTCATGAGATTTAACCCCTCGCTATCGCTCGGGGTTAAATATTCATGAATATGATACCTACCCATATGTGAATAACAATAAAGTATGGCCGGCATGAATTATTTCTTAAATAACTTGTGTTTAATTTATGTATAATTATTGTATAATTTTTTTTAACCTCTACTTAATCTAAATATTGTGCATTGTTTATTTAAACAGGGGAGATTTTATAGACTATTTTGATAAATACTATGTAAGGCCTTACTGCCGTTTTGGACCATACTTAGTAGGAATGTTCACAGGTTATATACTGTACAAAACAAACTGTAGATGTCGAATTAATAGGGTAAGAACAAGTATTATAAAAGGAAAGTTTAAACAATGATTGTCAATAATTACACCAATATTAACAAAATGGCAGGGTTTGAAATAAGCGGTTTCCCAATCGACATGTTTCACTTTCAATCGAAAACAAAAATCATTTAGCATGTTCACATTTTTCAGTGGTGTTTCTATTTATAATAGAAGTTGAAAATTTTTAAAGTGCCGATTGGACGGAATACAGACCAATCTTTATATATTGAAAATACAAATATGGCTGGGCAACAAAACCTTTTAATAGTTGAGTAAAAGAGGTTATTAGTATTGTGAATGGGTATTGGTTTAGTCAATTTCTACCCATTTTAGAAATATTAAGAAATTAATTTCAGCAAGAGGCGTAAATACCAGAATATCATATTAATAAGCATAACATATACCTGAAGTTCATATGTGATTCTTGCCATCTGCCACTTGTTTAAAAAAAAGTGCATCTGTTTTGTAATGGTTACAGTGTATGCCTTAAGTGCTGTAGATTACGGATTCGAGCTTGATCAGGTCAAACCAAAAACTATAAAATTGGTATTTGTTGCTACTCAGCTGAGCATGTAAACCTTTGGTAGCACTTTCAGTATGTGTGCTTTTTGTTGTGTATATTAACAGTAGGGCTATCTGTGTAGATTTTTAATGTGGTAGACAGTCACATGTTTTCTCTGTATTTTCAGTATGTGAACCTTCTGGTGTGGACGATAGCAGCAGGACTTGCTATAACTATATTGTATGGTTTACATGATGAAGTCAACGGACACCCCATGTCTGTTAACGTAGCGGCCTTGTATAATGCTGTGCACAGAACTTTATGGGGGGCTTGTGTTTGTTGGGTGATTTTTGCATGTGCCACAGGAAATGGAGGTAATTGATACAAATACATTTGGTGGGGGGTCAATTTATGTGTTTTTCTTTTGATCCTAAAGACAGATATAGTCTGTCAACAAACTGAATCAGTTACTGGGAATTATTGATAAAAAACACAAATATGATGTTACTGATAAAAGCAATAACAAGCAGTGATACTAGCAATCCTAAATCCAATATGGCCTCCACAGCAGGATTATAATTTATCAAGGATCTGAATCCAATATGGCCTCAACAGCAGGATTGTAATTTATCATAGTATCTGAATCCAATATGGCCTCAACAGCAGGATTGTAATTTATCAAGGATCTGAATCCAATATGGCCTCAACAGCAGAATTATAATTTATCATTGTATCTGAATCCAATATGGCCTCAACAGCAG
>MJUT01049214.1:60857-75188 GCA_002080005.1 Gigantidas platifrons | reverse complement strand
ATCTGAATCCAATATGGCCTCAACAGCAGAATTATAATTTATCATAGTATCTGAATCCAATATGGCCTCAACAGCAGAATTATAATTTATTATAGTATCTGAATCCAATATGGCCTCAACAGCAGAATTATAATTTATCATAGTATCCTATGGGGATTTCTTTCCTTCAGTGTGTTTTGTGATTTCAACCTTACATATTTTAGTAAAATGTATTTGTTGTAATTTAAAATTCTATATTATTAGAAAGTAATTTAAATATTTTATCATTCAGAGCCCGCTTGTGACCAATGTTTGTGATCAGAATAGACAGGTACTCTGTTTTCACAGGTTAAATTAACAACGATTTTCTACATTGGCAATTTAGAGTTCGGCTTGTACAAGGATTCAAGTTTATTCAGGGTTCTTTATAGACAGGTTTCACTGTATTTTGATTGGAGAAAGGGTCGTTGTGGTTGTGATCGTATGGTAGTTTGGATTTATAACTACCTATGTAATCAGTGCCTATCACGACAAAAGTTGAGTTTCGAACCTCGCTCAGGTGAGGTGTACTCGATACAACATTATGTGATAAAGTTTGTCAGTGAATTGCGAAAGGTCAGTGATTTTCTATGGGCACTCCGGTTTCCTCCATCAATAAAAGTGACGGTCACGATGTAGCTGAAATATTGTTGAAAGTGGTGTTAATCACCATAACCTAACCCTAACTCCCTTGATTGGATGAAATGCATTAATAAACAAGTAATTATCTTAGAAAACAAATCATCTCAATCATGACCATTCATACTTTTGTTTCAGGTTATGTAAACACAATTCTGTCGTGGAAAGCCTTCATCCCACTGAGTAGACTGACGTATTGTGCATATCTGGTTCATCCTATAGTTATATACTACTTCATAAATTCAACACAACGATTAGTACATTTTACAGATCTTCAACTAGTAAGTGCATTGTCTTTTCATTTTTAACCGCATCGGTGGCTTAATGGTTAGCGTGCTAAGACTATAAAACTTGTAATTGTTCTGTGATTGCATGCAGCATTAAGGAGTAAGAGCAAAGATTGGGTGGCTTGGAATCAGGATAATGGGGCCGAGTGGAGTGATATGTTTAACTATGGACTGTTGTTTCAGTGAGCTAGCACTATAAAAATCCAACTAAGTAAATTGGTCTAGTACAAAGTGGACATAATCCCATTGAAATGTACCTTGTTCTCACCATGATGTTGCTGACAAATTGCTCGTTTGGCATTAAACAACAATCACTTACTCACTCGATCTATTTTATTATTAAATAAACATCAAAGAAATATTGATCACTTAGTCATATTAGAATCGGTGTTGTACTCAATGAATGTAGCGGTAATTCTCTGAATGGACCGTCTCGAAGAATGATGTTGTCATGTGATCTGTCATGTGACATCTTTTACCACATTGATCGCATTTACTCAAATATTATCACATTCTGTCTCATCACCCATTTTTTATTTTCCTTAAAATAGATTACTTTTGAGTTTTATTATTTTGTGTCTCCAAATGACCATCCGAGTTGGCCTCTTTTAAAAAATTTAGTCATGTTGCATGTCAACGAGCGACAGGACACCACATTTTTAACTCACCTGAGTCAAAGAGTCATGTGAGCTATTGTCACCACTGGGCGTCCGTCGTCTGTCGTCCATCCGTTAACTTTTCACATTTTAATCTACTCCTCTGAAGCCACTAGGCCAATTTGAACCAAACTTTGGTGGAATGGTCCTTGGATGGCCCCCTTCCAAAATTGAATGTGGTGATCCCGACTTCCAACCAAGATGGCCATCAAGCTAAAAATAGAAAAAAGGGGAGATGAAATTTTAATTGTCCATTGTTGCTTTAGTATAAGTCAAAATGAGCTCAAATTTTAACTGCAGCTACATGGCAAAGAGTAGTTTAACATATATTCCGGATTTTTCTGTGAAATTTTTCTTTCAGCCGATTTATACCGATTATGCAAATTATGCATATTTTGATAAAAGATCACATTTAAATCTTCTCCTCTGAAACCGCTGAACCAAATTAAACCAAACCTGGCAGGGATGGTCCCTGGGTGGGTCCCTTTCAAAATTGTGTCCGACAGCCCCACCCTCCATTCAAGATGGCTGCTGTTACTAAAAATAGAAATTTCTTCAATTGTCCATTGCTGCTTTAGTACAAGTCAAAATGAGCTCAAATTTTAGCTGCAGTTACATGGCAAGGAGCAGTTTAACATATATTCCGGGTTTTTCTGTGAAATTTTTCTTTCAGCCGATTTATACCGATTATGCAAATTAGGCATATTTTGATAAAAGATCACATTTCAATCATCTCCTCCTCTGAAACCGCTGAACCAAATTAAGCCAAACCTGGCAGGGATGGTCCCTGAGTGGGACCCTTTCAAAATTGTGTCCGACAGCCCCGCCCTCCATTCAAGATGGCTGCTGTTACTAAAAATAGAAATTTCTTCAATTGTCCATTGCTGCTTTATTATATGTCAAAATGAGCTCAAATTTTAACTGCAGCTACATGGCAAGGAGTAGTTTAACATATATTCCAAAGGGTCAGGTGAGCTATTGTCACCACTGAGCATCCGTCCGTTCGTTAACTTTTCACATTTTAATCAACTCCTCTGAAGCCACAGGGCCAATTTGAACCAAACTTTGGTGGAATGATCCTTTGGTGGTCCCCTTTCAGAATTGTGTCTGATGACCCCGACCATTAACCAAGATGTCCGCCATTACTAAAAATAGAAAATTCAGCAAAAAATCAAATAAAAATCTTCTCTAAAACTACTTGGCCATTTGGGACCAAGCTTTGGTGGAATGGTCCTTATGTGGTCCCCTTTCAGAATTGTGTTCGATGACCCCGGCCACCAACCAAGATGGCCACTGTTACTAAAAATAGAAAATTCAGCAAAAAATGAAGTAAAAAATCTTCTCCTGTAACTACTTGGCCAATCTCGACCAAACCTTGGTGGAATGGTCCTTATGTGGTCCCCTTTCAGAATTGTGTCTTGACGACATTGTAACTGTACTTAATTTACATGCAAACCTTTTTCACATGTCTTAATGAGAGCAGCGTTGAGCCAGGTGAGCGATTACAGGCTCCTGGGAGCCTCTAGTTTTGTGAAGGATACATAAAAATTTCATCCTATCTAATGAGTATTCTATTTTGATCTATTTTTAGATTTATCTATTTCTACCAAACCTGTGCCTGTCGTATGTGGTTGCTTTTGTAGCTTCCTTAGCGTACGAGTCTCCAATGATGGGTCTAGAGAAGGTCATCTTTAAACGAGGAGAGAAAAAGGATTAACAATGAAGAAAATGAACCAGGAAGAAAATTACCATTCTTTTTTATATTGTTACACGTTTCCTATCTGTATTAGGTACATTATATATTGTGATATAATTTAATTTGATGTGAATACTGCAATCTGATTGGTTGATCCGCCTGGAACAACATTGGTTATACTTGATAACCTGGGTTGGTATTGTGACGACGCCAACATATTCATTCACCAACAACAAATTAAAATAGTCCCATGAAATAATCGTAATTAAGATCGTGGAATCATTAAATTTTGTTGGAAAAATTAAATTATAAGGAATATAATTAATGTTCATTAATTATATTTCTTGTTGTTTGCCAAAGAAAAAAAAAGAAAAACTGTTGTTCAGTCTAATTCTGATTTAAGAATGATTTTTAATTAAGTTTGTATTCATGACCTTTTTTCTGACAGAATTGAAAATGAAATGATATTTGAAATAAATAATGAATGATAATCTGGTTTTGTACATGAAGAAATTTAACAATGCATTGTGAAGTAACAAACTTTATCGGTACCCACAATGATTATCTATGTAGTCAGAATTTTATTTTTTATAAGTCTTTTTTTTAGTAAACATTTTATTTTTATTAATATGAAAGTTTATGTTATGATTTACATATATTCATATTTAGCAGTTACATTCAGGTAATTATAATCAGAATTTAGTTGAGTAGTTATTATATTTATACTTCAATCGTTTTGAAAAACTGTTGTTCAGTCTAATTCTGATTTGTCTAAAAAATAAAGGACCTTGTAATCAGTGTTTCAGCGAGCGCTCGTCATTTTCGTAATTTACGAATGCATTTTAATATTGACGATTATTTTTCAAAGCAATTCGCCACTTAAATGTTTGTAAAAATCCATTTTTCTTCTTCATTTGCTGATTAAAACTAATTAGTCACTACAATGACAATTTTATGACATGTCACAAGCCAATCAACGGATTATAGACTTTTTGTTTCGATTGCGTAATCTTCGATCTCACCTGGCTTGATTTACCTGGTTAAAGATAATGATCCCGACAAAGAATTCAATCAACGATAATGATTTTTTTTTATAGTTATGACATGTACTCAAAATGCCACAGTATGTATTGAAAGTGGACATATTTTTGTAATCGTCATTCATTGCACGATTCGTCACAATGTCCGAAATAACGAGAGAAAAAAAATGCCCGGAATAATGAATTATTGTTGCCACGTTTCATTTATGAAAATGTCAGTATCATGTTTATTGAAATCTATCGTATCCATTAAGTATTTTGAAAGTGATTCTCTCGAAAAGATATAAAACTTTAAAATAAAAATGGCACCATCAAAAATGCAGGAGTACGCATCCACCGAATCTACTTTTAAGCAAACGAACTTTTGATGTATTTATTCCCATTTCTGTGACATGAAATCTTAGTTCTCGTACATGTATATTTAATATGTTCATTTATATGCAACGGTTGGTCATTCAATTCGTTGAAATACACTGCACAAGGACCCATCAGATTTTTATTGATCTGCATCCGGGTATTAATAATTGCGCTCTATTTATAGAACTATTTACAAACAGACACGTGTCTGCAATAAAAAAAAAAAAACTANATAATAATTTATTTCACAACTTTCTCCAGTTTTTGACGTTTGTTCTATATATTTTATTACTAGTTGGACCATTGGGAAAATTGGCAGAGGCATATTTTTTTCTGCTGAAGACCACAATTATGAGTTATTACAATTATGGTATTAGACCAAAACACAGTAACATTTCAAAAAGGGTGGGGGAGGGGGTTATTACAATTTGTGTGGTACTTATTAGACCAAAGCACAGTAATATTTATAAAAAAAAAAGGAGGAGGGGGGGGGGTTATTACAACTTGTGTGGTATTAGATCAAAAGTAAATTATTATAAGATTAAGCTCAATATATTCTTGTCTATTCATATTTAGAAAAAAAAAATTCTGCTCCGCGAAATTGACTAATGGTCTCAAAATCCTGGCTGAATCCCTGGTAATTAATGATTTTTAATTAAGCTTGTATTCATGACCTTTAAATTTGTCTGACAGAACTGAAAATGAAATGATATTTGAAATGAATAATAAATGTTTATCTGATTTCCTACATGAAGAAATTTAACAATGCATTGTGAAGTAACAAACTTTATCGGTACCCACAATTTGGACATTTTCACTGGGATCGCTCAAAGTAAAATCAATGGTTCCTACTATTTAAGGTGCTTTTACATGGAAAAATTTAACCTACAAATTCGCTTCACCTATTCCAAACACACATTTGACATTCTAAACATATTGTCAAATACGCTTCTTTATCTGTCCATCAAATGTTGAATGGAGGAGCGGGGTGTTTAGACTGTCAAAGTTGTGTCTGAAACGAGCACAGAGGTAAAGTTTGAAGGAAAAAAACTGACCATTTAAACACACCTTAAAACCAGCCTAGGGACTGTCATGGTTGTTATCATATGGTAGTTGGATTTACAACTACCTATGCAATCAGTGCCTATCACCACTAAAGTTGGGAGTTCGAACCCCATTCATGGTGAGGTGTACTAGATACAACATTATGTGATAAAGTTTGTCAGTGACTTGCAACAACTCAGTGGTTTTCTCCAGGTACTCAGGTTTCCTCCACCAATAAAACTGAATGCCACGATATACCTGAAATATTGTTGAAAGTGGCATTAAACACCATAAACCAAGCTAAAAACCACCACATTTCACTATCTACTTTTTATTTACAATGATTATCTATGTAGTCAGAATTTTATTTTTTACAAGTCTTTTTTTTTAGTAAACATTTTATTTTTATTAATATGAAAGTTTATGTTATGATTTACATATATTCATATTTAGCAATTACATTCAGGTAATTATAATCAGAATTTAGTTGAGTAGTAATTATATTTATACTGCAATCGTTCTATTTGAGCAGTCAAAATGCATTGACAGTATATTTACAAGTGATAAACGGTCACTGACCGTTTATAACATTTATAAATCAGTTGGGGCCTCTTGGGAGATAACTAACTTTTTAAATAATTTGAATATTGGTAGTAATATCCATTAATGTCACTAATGATTGCAGTATAAAGACAATAACAGTGCATTGATTTGACATAAAATTTGATATACGTATTCGGCACGAATCTGGGAAAATGCTCGGGAAACCCTTGCATTTTCCCAGCTTCTAAGCCTCATCCGTATATCGATTTTATGTCAAGTCAATGCACTGTTATTGTCTATATATATGTCTCATTATGTTCTATATGATATGTTACAGTTGTTGCTATCAGAGGCTCATTAAGAATCCTCTTTTTGGACCACAGTTCAGTTTATGAAAATTAAACAGTTCCAGATGTATTAATTATGTGAGGTGCTGATTATTTTCTTTGAAGTTTTGTTTTTTTCATATTTTAAAAGTCGAAAGTAGAATGCTCTCTCATTGTCACAGGTCACTTAATTTAAGGTAATTTAATATGTATCTCTCATGATGACCGGCCACCTCTTTGAAATGCCACTTTTAGACTTTTACCCTCGTCAATTTTGTATAATACACACTTATTTTGCTATTTTGAAATGCAACTTTTAGACCACTGCCGTCATCAATTTTGCATGATACACACTTATTTTATCATTTAGTCAGCCTAGGTCAGTACTATACACAAGCACTCAGAAAGTTACCTGCATCTGTGATAATCAGCAATTGAAAGGACCATGATATACAAAACCTCTTACAATAATTATTTTTAATGAGGTTGTATATTTTTACCAGTTTGTTCTGAATATTTTATTTATTTTTATTTTTTTTTATTTTTTAAGCAGTATACAATCAATATAAAGCTATTTTTATACCTGTATTATATGTATGTTGTTTATTATCCAGAAATTATAAAGTTGAAAAAATGGTTCGATAATGTTTCTAGTATTTTTATTTTTTTTATCTCATCTTTAACTACAGGGATGATTTGTTTTCAGTTATTTAACAGATTTCAGTTATTTTCCTCTGAAACACAAATTCTGATAGTTGCAGGATAATCAGAATAGGTCAAAAATGACCTTTTTTTTAGAAAGGGGGTGTAGATGGCTTCAGCTATTTTCATTGATTTTCAGTTATTTTATATTTTAACCAGCATCATCCCTGTTATTACTCTATTTTATTTAACTGGTCGGGCGGAGTTGACCTTTAAATTTACATGAGAGCATTCGATTTTATTTTGTGTATGTACAGGGCAGTTCCTGTTATTGACATTATTGAACTGTATTCAGCAGTGTCACCGAAATCAATTCTTACAAAAGGAATAGAACGCACGATTGAATATAGCTGTATAAATGAAATTTATCAGGTAACCTGACCCTCCTAAATACATGGACTTTCCTGTAATCAGTCAACCCGTGTTAAGCCATGCCCAACCAGTTGAAAAAAATTGAGTAATAATAAAGGCTCTGCCTTTTGGTCATAAAACTTTCAAATATTATTTTTGTACTCATACTTAAAAATTATCCAATCAGAACAAAGTATTTATTTGATAGTTTGGTGATTGTTTATTTTTTTCGAATATGATTACAAATGTTTTATGGTTGGAAGGTCTTGTGAGCTTTGGTCATCACCTGGAATCTGGAAGGTCTGGTGAGCTTTGGTAATCACCTGGAATATGTTTTTTTTTTTTTTTTTTTTTTTATTCCATTTTCATTCGTTCAGTTGTCCTCTTCTGAAACCACTGACCCATGTTAAGCCAAATTTGGTTCTACTGGGATTATTTTCAACAGCCTTTTCCTCCATCTAACACAACAAACCTTACTAATGAAAGAATCTCTCTGAAATACCAAGATGTACATTTTAAACCCAAATAGGCTGAAATTTAACTTGTATGCTTCATGATAATAGGTTATAGATTATCAGGGTTATTTTTTTTCTGAAATGGGAATAATTTTATATATATTTTTTTTTTATAATTTATGAAATTGTTCTCTCCTTAGGATGAGGGGGCTGTCATGGTCGTGATCATATGGTTGTTAGATTTACAACTACCTGTGCAATCAGTGCATACCAGCACTAAGGTTGTGAGTTTGAAACCCGTTCATGGCGAGGTGTACTCGATACAACATTATGTGATAAAGTTTGTCAGTGACTTGCGACAGGTCAGTGGTTTTCTTCCGGGTACTCTGGTTTCCTCCACGAATAAAACTGACTACCACGATATAACTGAAATATTGTTGAAAGTGGTGTTAAGCACCAACCAATCAATCAATCTCTCTTTAGGGTGAGTATTTGCCGAATAAAATTATTTTAAGAAATCCTGGTCTTCATTCAAACATTTCGACCACAAGATTTGATGTAAACTGCATAAAATAAAACACTGATGAAGTCATTGTGGTTACAGTTTGAATGAAGAAAATGATTTTTTTAAATATTTTTTTCTAAGATTTTGCATTTGACAGCTTTTGAGATAAAGTTCGTGTTAAATAATGGAAGAAACAAATTCTCCTTCAGTTGCACATGTGGGTTACGATATTTCTCATATCTCTGACGGCTTGTGGTTAAAATTTAAAATTTAATTCTCTGGAGTGGAGAAATATCGTAACCCATGGGCAACTGAAGGAGAATCTATATTTAATATTTGTTAGATTGCCATACCTGTTTACCACTACGATTTCAGCGTAGTTTCTACCAATTTTGACCCCTAAATTACGCTCTATGCCCTCATAAGTTATTTCTACGCCAACAAGTTGCAAAACTGGAGAGAAAAAAATCGCCAGAAAGTACTCTTGTTTCTTATGGTAGATATCCGAATGCAACACTGAATCTTTGTCGTTTGAGCGGTTTAAAATTATTGTATATCCATGCTCCTTACAAACACTTTGATGATCTAGTAACATGTGTCTGAAAGTTCATGGCGGAATGCCAAACGCAAGCAGGGGACTGAGCTTGAAGAAGTCACTGCCATTGATAAGAGAAAGTTGTAAACATGAATATACAGAAATTTGGAATTGTCTCAAACCCTCAACAAAGGGAGATAGATTTGTACCGTGTTCTACTTGTAAAGGTAGTAAGTGACCTAAGTCAGTTGTATTGAATTTGTATGTGTGTTAGAGGTATCGATTTTTCCTCTTTCTACGATTTTTCTTTTGAATTATGGAACTGTTCTGACATTTTTTTGTTTTTCAGTTTATTATACCCCCTCTCCACTGGAGGGGGGGGGGTATACTGTTTTACCTCTGTCCGTCCTTCCGTCTGTCCAAGATATTTTTCGTCACATTTTTCTCAGCAACTATTGATGGCAGAAATCTTATATTTGGTCACAAGCTTCATATATAGGTATGCCATATTGTGGGAAGTGTTTTTTGACCCGTCAGATTCCTACTTCCTGTTTGCCGACTTAGTTGGTTTTTATACACATTGAACATATATGCGGGGGTATCATAAGTGAGCATTAGCTCACAGTTCACCTTGTTCTCTCTTGTACAAGTTTTTGATGTCATATGACCACTTTTTTTTTTGTCACTTACAAGAAATCTGAATGAATTGAGGATTCATAATTTCAGAAAAAAAAATGTCTTTCCTGGTAAAATCAGGTGATATTAAACATAGGTCGGTCTTCTGAAATTGGGTCAGTTGACAGGATTGACCAGATTTATTATTGATGCAAATTAACACATAACTTGATTTGTTTTCACACCTTAGCTTGATTTAACACTAAAGTTTTAGAATCTCAATTTGCTCCAGCTATCAACTTCCATATAAATTCATGAATCCTTAAACTAGTATTTATATCTACTTTAAATATGTATCTTATGAATATAGTTGCAACTTATTTTGAATTTTGACTTGTGTTTTAGATATACACATTAACAATAAGATACTTCTGTCATGATGCGCTGTCTTCCTTGATGATATATTCAACCCAGCTTTATTTATTAATCATATTTTTATACAATTGACCAAATTTACAATCGTTAAAAAGTATAAAAACTAAAGACTTATCTAGTTATTGAGATTCCTTAGGGAGATTTAGTTCAGCATGTTTGTGCCATTTTAAGCATACTATTGTTTATATGTTTTGATCGATGTGGACTCCTCAACGTATCTCACATCTCCGGCTTTGCCTTTGATGCAATATTGCTTTGAGAAATCCATTTTCGGAAAACAAATCAAGAATATTTTATATCTATCATACCATCTCTACTGCAATCCTATTGAATAAATGTTGTTGTAACATGACTGCACTCTTTTCCTTTGATCTTTTTATTTTTCATATACCAGATTGTAAGTACATGTAACAGCTAAGAACTATGAAATAATACATGCAGATACGAGACATTGCACACTTTAAATCTGTATTGTAGTTTTAATACTCTCAGAGAGCTGTGTAATAAACAACGACCTATATAGATGTGATATTACATGGCGTCATAGTACAAATCATTTATACCATGATTTTCCCAGATAAACAGTAAAACAATCTCATGCTTCACAGGTATAATTTGATCTGCTCGCTTAATTTTCTTATTTTTTTGGCAGTGTGTTTGAATACATTCACTGTAATAAATATCAAAATTTTAACAAATTCCAACCAACAGACTCAGAGCTATAAATTCACTAGCCACATAGCAGCTTTTCTCTCTGTGGTTTTGATAACCGAAATGCTTTAAATCGGCATACAAACATCATATGATCAAAACGTTCAATTGATTTTAATGAGTTATCTCCCTGTAGTGTATGGTACCCCCTTAAATATAGTGAAAGGTTTATTGTCTTGTGAATATTGTTGTTAATATCCTTTACATTCCTTGTATTTATCGTTAATAGCTTTATTTATCTTTTAGAATCTTAATATAATGTGATCTGTTTTAGATAAATATGTCATGTGATTTGAATCTTAATTTTGTATGGAATAAAAATTTTTGTAACATAAATATGCATTTTTCCTTTGATGTTTTTATGCAGTAATCAACTAAAAAATAGTGAACTTGTATAAACCATGGTCTAACATGAAGATCTTGTTGTTATTCCATGATTATGACATCACATGAGAATAATAGTGAAGGTTCTATGGAAGTGGGAGGAGCTTAAGTCATGGTTTAATATCAAGATCTACATGTTATTCCATGGTTAACGCGGATGTCGAAGAGAACATCCTTTTGTCAATCGTGCAATTTCTGTTACAAACCATATATACCATGGATCTTACTCATAAACTTATTTAAACTAACTCATCCTTCGGATTCGTTGGTTTAAATAAGTTAATTCGTAAGATCCATGGTATATAAAATTATTACTTCAAACATGTGTGGAAATTTAATTTGATTAGATGCCAGTTTGTGTCATGACTTTCAGTCTTTGGAACATTGGTATGTCTCGTGTCGTCAACAAATTACATTTCAAACTTCTCCAAAAACCACTGGGACAAACAAAACCAATCTTGGTAGAACTGTTAATTAGAATTGAATTTTTAGTTTTAGTGGTGGAGGAAACCGGAGAACCCGGAGAGAACCACCGACCCTGGGAAAGCAACTGGTAAACTTTATCACTTGCAGCTGTGAGTCGAGTGCACCATTTTTTGTGATTTACAAAGCTGGGCGCGAACCCACGCCATATTGGTGATAGGCTTGTATGAGCTGTTAGATCAAACAACCTGACTCATTGAGCCACCCAGGCCCCCTGTTAATTAGATGGTCCTATATAGTAGTGCCTATCTTATAATACCACTCCAATTAAAAGTCACCCTTTTATCAAACCAGATGCACTGAGGTAGTACAATGTATATTACTACTAAGCTGTCTCTCCCTCAAGAGAGGTCTCTCTCTCCTCTTATAAGACCTATTTTCATTTCTGTAGTGGTGACATTTTAAAAGAAGGGTGATTTTTGTACAATGTTTATATTTTTGTTCTGATTGGAACAAGAATTGTAACTAGTGCACTTAGAAATATTGGCATTTTTATGTAGAACACTTATGTGTGTAATCTTGGTGTTTATCATCGTGGATTTAAATAAATAAACATCTCTCAGGTTGTAGATTTAATTTATTTGTGAGTCCAATCATCAACAGTATACAAACAATTAGTTTATTCTATGATATGACAAATGATGACCCTGCAAATACACAAGTTAAAATAACATAAATAAACAGCACAAAGAAAGATAACTCTAATTTGAATATGTCAAAAGTGCTTGTATTGTGTAAATAAAAATATAACCAATTTGACCCAAACATATTTCATTAAACAATGAAATACTTATATTGCAAAATAATGTAAGGTGTACATTATTGNAACTATAAATACTAATTTAAAATATGTATATGTTACTGAAACAGAAATAGAAATATATTAAGGATTAAATACAAATGTATTTAATCATGATCAGCTAATAAACCTTTAATAAGTAGAAATAAATTGTCAATAAAAATAATCATTATACAGAAAGAATATGTACAAATTCACTCTACCACATGTGTGATGATTTTTTTTATCTTTTCATTCTCTTAAAGTGATTTGCCAACTGATTTTGCATGTCTCTTACCATTGTCAAGGTAGAAGTGGACCCAAATGAGGCCAACACAAAAAAATTTCCTGCAGATGTTCTTCAGACTGATTTGACCTAGCTTTTATGGTTTCAAAGATGAAAAGGGTCAAATGGAGCCAAAGAGGATCATTGCCAAATTTTGACAACTTTTGTATTTTAGGTCCAATTTGTATGAGGGCTATTAAATTTTCATTCAATTCTCACAAGTCCTAAAAGTGTCCCTACAAAGAGGTTAATATATTGCTGGGCTACCAAACCTCTTTCCAGGTTATTAACATATAATGATATATGGATAATGCTGTCAGCGATCAAAACCAGCCTTCAGAGTTCTAGTAATTTCCTCCAGGCATTTTGTGATTCAGATGTGGATTCTGAAAAATTATAAAAGATCTGTTGGAGTACATACAATCAGGACAAACGTTCTCTGAAACTGACGTCATAAAAATGTTTGACAACATAATATGGTGGACCTGTTTCTTAAGGCACTGGCTACGATTACCTGGATTAGGTAAAAATTGGGATTACCTGAGAGACTAAGTGCCGGAATACAATTCCGGTACAGGAACTTATTTCACGGGAAAATATCGGGTAATCATAATTTTATTTGTAAGAGTTACCTGGCCGCGATGCCATAAAACTTTTTCTTTGCTGAGCAAACTTTTTTTGCTCAAATCTGTGTTCTCAGCCAATCAAATTTGAGTATTTGCTTATTTGAGAATATTCTCGGACTTAAGTAAATTCTCAAGTTTTATGGCGCCGGAAGTTCTGGGGATTTCATAAAGTATTGAAAGAATTATTATTATTATAATATATATCAATTTGTAATTGATAATACATTTCAATACATCAAAAAGATATGAAATATATTTACAAAGATGGAATTACATAAGAAATTATCATGTTACTTTCCTTTGTTATAGCACTGTCTGCATTAGCCAGTACGTGGATTTTGGTGGCGCTTTGAGGCCAACACATTTATAAGATGATTCCACTCTAAACAGCCATCACAAACTATGGATGCATAAAGATGAACATCAATTTTACAGACTGAACAGTTCCATTCGGCTGGTTCTTTTGTTTTACTAATTTTTTTTTTCTACTCCTGTACATTTGTATAAATTTTGCATCTTGGTAATATTTAAGTTGGCTCTCAAATTCCCTTTATGACTTAAACTTTTGTCCAACTTCAAAATTGAAGGATGGGACTCCCTCATTCGCGTCCACTTTAGATTCCCAAATAAACTACATGTACATATGTCTTGATAACATGACCACTTTTCAGCGCCTTTGGCCGCCATATTTTTACACAAACAAATATAGACAAATTAAATGCAGAATGAAAGTTTATAATAAAATTATTACCTATAAAAATCAATCAACAACAATAAATAAGATTTAATATTTTATTTACATACAACTATTCCGGGTAATAATAAGACCAGGTAATTCTAACAAATAAAATTACGATTA
>MJUT01049214.1:17344-47359 GCA_002080005.1 Gigantidas platifrons | reverse complement strand
TATAAACAGGATAGACAGAATCTACTAAAACTACATATAAACAGGATAGACAGAATCTACTAAAACTACATATAAACAGGATAGACAGAATCTACTAAAACTACATATGATTAACTTTAGATATAATTATAGATACATGCATTCTTTTAATCTTTCAGTGGTAGATGCCGCCGGTAAACCACCACCTGGGCTGATGAATTTCAAGTTAAATTGGTTCGGAGATTATGAAGAGTGTGTGGCAGTTCAGGCCGATGATTTTAGTGGACAATATTGTCTTACAACGTTTTGGATCGTAGCAGTTCAAAATCCGGTATTTGTCAATTAACGGAATATTTTGTAGAGACATAATTAGTCAACAAATGGGAATTTGTATGTCAATATTTTAATAGATATTTTATTCTATTTTTGATCATTCGCAGTCTACGAATTTATCTTCTTTCACAGTAGATTTAAGTTGTTATATGAAACAGGTTGTTTGTGCCAGTTGTTCTCATTGTTAGAGGTTAGAGGTCAGATGTTACTGGTTTAACCCTACTACATACCGACCTGACAAATGTTATTACATAATGTTGTATTGAGTACACCTTGCCGTGGCAGAAATTTGGTGAAGATATGTACAGATTGTACAGGTAGATGTAAATCCAATGACATTTGTGCCATTTTAATAGGAGGGACATGGAAAATCTGTGTCACAAATGATCACGTCTGTCATCATCACAATCCGGTTCTTTTCTCATTCACGACTTATCACCAGGTTTGTAACACGGTAACACAACATGTGCAGGGACGGAGCCATGATTGCAAGGTAGGGGGCATACTTGAAACAATTGCGCGCGAGGTGCAAAAATTGTTGGGGTATTTTGTGTGAAAAATCACGATATTACGCAAAAAAAATCTTATTTTTTCCAATTTTAGTGGTGCGTGCGTCAGGTGCACCCACCCTGGATCCGCCCCTGATGTGCTACTATAGTGGAGCAGGAACTGAATAACCTGCTGGTGCACATGAGTTCACTTCCGATTTTTAGTGGGGTTCGTGTTGTTCATGTCGTCTAATTACATGTTTTCACGTTTTGATCCGTATTGTGATGTCTGCTACGATTTCCGCGTAAAACAACGTTCGGTTCGTCTTCACTCCCTTTTGTTTCGAAGGAGGTTCATGTTTTATTTATTTACGTATACTGGTATTAAACACTATTTCCATATCAGCTGATACCAGTGTCGTTTAGCATTAAGACGACGAGTGTCCCTAGTGGACCAGGAACCTCTTACCCTTCCAGAACACCCAATTTCGTCCGCTGATATTACTTGGGTTCAGGTTGCTCAATCTTTTGTTTTTGTGTTGTGTTTTAGAGATCATTGTTTGTTCTAATTACACATTTTCACTTTTTTCTTAGTTCCGTGTTGTTATGCATGCTACGATTTCCTCGTAAAAACGATATTCGGTTTCATCTTTACGCCCATTTGTTTTGAAAGGGATTCATGTTTTATTTATGTTAATTTTATTCATTTACGTATACTGGTATCAAACACTATTTCCATATCAGTTGATACCAGTGTCGTTTAGCATTAACACGATGAGTGCCACTAGTGGAGCAGGAACATCTTACCCCTTCAGAGCACCTGAGTTCGTCCTCGGTAATAATTAGGGTTCGCGTTGTTCAATCTCTAGCTTTTCGCGTTGTATTTAGTAGATCATTGTTTGTCCGTTCGTTCTTTTTCTTTTGGCCAATGTATTGTCTATCTTTTTCCGTTTGCAACGCAATTAATTTTCATCAATGTTTAATGTTGTGATCTCAGAAATAATGTATTTTTATTTATCTTCAGCTTACCCAAACTCCAGGAATAACAGCTAAAATTGGGCTATGTCTTCCTGACTCCTGCACCGAGGCAGATGGGCTTAGCATTCTGAATGCAGGTATCATACCACAGAGATATGTATACAACAACAAAAAATACTTCAGTGTTATAAGCGCGATCGAGGTTGGGTATTATTCAAAGTATACGGATAAATAGACAATAACAGTGCATTGACTTGACATGAGGCTTAAAATCGGGGAAAATGCGAGGGTTTCCCGAGCATTTTCCCAGATTCGTGCCGAATACGTATATCAAATTTTATGTCAAGTCAATGCAGTGTTATTGTCTTTATACTGCAATCATTAGTGACATTAATGGATATTACTACCAATATTCAAATTATTTAAAAAGTTAGTTACCCACCAAGAGGCCCCAACTGATTTCTAAATGCTATAAACGGTCAGTGACCGTTTATCACTTGTAAATATACTGTCAACGCATTTTGACTGCTCAAATAGAACGATTGCAGTATAAATAACGTTTATGTCCCCATATTGTTGAGTGTACCTTATTCATGAATATTCATTACTATCTCAGGCTCGTGGTATCTAGACACGATACCATCATTGATTAGATGTTTAATATAATGAAAAGCAACAGAGAAGCCCCTAGCTCAATTCCTAACAAGAAATATTATTACTTTAAATTATTTGGCTTTCCAACCTTTCGATTTTGCGCGTACCTGATGAAGGTTATTCCAGAAACGCGTCGTGCGCACTAAATTAGATATCTACGTTTTTGTTGTATTGTAGTTTTACATGTCACCATTTATCCTTTTGTTCAGTATACTTGTTCCATCCTAGATTACAAATCTTACAGTATATTACCATACATACCGGTTAAATGTTATAAAATGTATAGTGAAGCCTCTTTAAACAGAACATTGAATAAAATGGAGTGCTCTATAAGCTGAACTTTGAATAATGTTCCAAAGAAGAAAATGTTTGTTAATTTAACTTGTATAACGTGAACAAATGTAAATTCCGAACACATAAGTTGGTCCCAAAGAGGTTCGGTTAGACAGGTTTCATTGAATTTGTCTCTACTACCATGAACACAAGTGTTTCTAAATTGTTTATTACATCTAATTGACTGGTCTGAGAACTAGTTGAAATTGGAATACATGTACATACTTAGTAAGTCAGTAAATTTCCTAATTAAAGAATAACCAAGTAATTTCTAAGTATTTCACAGACTTAGAGAAACGTTTGAAGATACAACAGAACATCGTAATCCATAAAACTTTGTAGAGAATGATAATTAAAGGCCGACTTATGTAGATATTTATTGAAATATTGCATGTATTTATCAATAATCGCTTGTATTTCAGTCGTACCCGAGATTACAAACAAACAGGTGTATGTAACTGAATTAAAGTGTCAGGAACCAAACAAACCTTACGATACTAAAGCTATTATATCATTGTGAGTACAAAGTGTCAGGAACCAAACAAACCTTACCATACTAAAGCTATTATATCTTTGTGAATACAAAATATAGAAATAATGCTAAAGTTTGATTATTAAAGCAGGATTAGCGACGATGTTGTCCAAAACAATTACATGTT
This sequence comes from Gigantidas platifrons, assembly GCA_002080005.1. Lineage (NCBI taxonomy): Eukaryota > Metazoa > Mollusca > Bivalvia > Mytilida > Modiolidae > Gigantidas > Gigantidas platifrons. Next base: position 43,935 of record MJUT01049214.1, on the reverse strand, counting down.
TTGGAAATTGGTAAATTGCTTTAAAATGATGAAATAAAGGTAAATATTTGAAATTAAACAGCTTATCGTACCACTTTTCGCCTTTTGAGAACGAAAATTACCATCGATTTATCATTGCCTTGCAAGCAAATAATTTGACCTCGCTTTCTCCGTATGCAACTGACCTTACTAGTGAAAGGTATACCCGAATAATTTGTATTTTGTCGCTTATTAACTGCCAACTTGCATGGTTCTTTGTCCGTAATTAACACTGACTAAAAGCAGATTCACAAAAAATAAGAAATAAGTGCATTGTTGTACTGATTTAATGATGATTCGGCAAACACCGTAAACAATGCTGATAATTAATAAGATGGCGCCCATTTCTTGATCGATCTCAAAACATGAGCAGTTGCACGCTTTTTTCCCCGATGCGGCGCGTACAATTCATAACATTTATAAGCTACAGAAACATGTTTTATTAAGGCATCAATTATATTTGATAGTTTTTATGGGTAACAAAAATTGACGATAATGCCACTTCAAATGAAGAAAACAACGTACATTGTCGGAACAGTTCTAAAATCTAATAGAACAATCGTAGAAAGAGGCAAGATCGATAGCTCTTACACACAAATACATGAACATTCACTGTCCTGTCTTGGTACAGACACTTCAATAAAAAGTGGCGGAGCTTGACTTGTTTTATGGGCTCAAACCCAAAACATATTTAAGGGAAGTGTCTAAAGTATCAAGTAAAAGTAATCAAGAACTGTTGTAAGTTGACATATATACACATTTTAAACTCACGTTTGTACATTTAGTTATATTATGAGTGGGGTTTTATGTTCTTGAGTTTGATTGGTTTTTTTCTCAGATATGTAATGACGTAATTTTGTTCCTTGTTGTATTCAGAGAGAACATTGAAATTATGAAATTATGATAAAAAAAAGCAGTTCTGACACCTTTCAACTTTTTATATAAACAATCGTTTCAGATCTGTGATCTCAGTTTTCGTTCTGGTGATGATCATTGCAACAGCGTATGATGTCATTATAAATCACTTTATCATACCAAGGAAAGGAAACAATTCCAAAGAAAGGAAGTATGCACATACTGAAGAGGTTAATAATAAGGTCACCAAGATTGAGTATGAACCGGATCAAAAAGATGGCAATGAGATGAAGCAAAATGACAATACTACTAATACCATTAACGACCCTGAAAATGGCACTAAAACCAACAATGTAGATCGTAAATCAAATGTTGACCAGTCAAGTGCAGAATCCACAGGAAAGAAGATTAAACCAGGTAACATTCAACTATTCATTTCCCGTTACTGGGTCACGCGTTTTAGATTTGCCTTTCTGAAAGCTAACTCGATTGAGTCATCAAAATATAAATATTTTAATTATGTTCCTTATATTTTGCTGACGTCTTCGTTCTTGGATCAATTGTATGCAAATTTTTAAGATTACACTCAATTAAGACAATTGATAGAAACTAACATCCGTGTATTGTAATTGTAATTTAACATAACTGTCAGTTCCAATTATGCGTTTGTATTTTCAATCGACTTACAAGAGGCCACGTGCGAGATAAAAACTATAAGAAAACTGTAAAGATACCACATGGGGGATCAGAAGCCGTAAATCAAGGAAAAACAGACAACACATTGGCCACAAGAAAAAAAACACAAAGTGATTAACTACGATCTACAAACACTACACAGAAAACAAAAGATCAAGCAACACAAACCTCATTAAAACTGGGGATACTCAGGTGCTCCGGAAGGGTAAGCAGTTCCTGTTCCATATGTGGCACCCGTCGTATTACTCTGGCTACAAACCGGGTGATAAGCAATGAATAAGGAAAAGACCGGATTGTGATTACGACAAACGTTACCAATGTTTCTTGCAATAATTATTTGTCATGTCACAAACAATGATCCAGAAAACGATACACAGAAAACCAAAGTTTGAGCAACACGAAATCCACTAAAACAATTAAACAATATGCTTATGGTTATATTTGATGTGATAGTAAAAACATTTGGTAGATCAATATATGATTTATATTCATAGGGCCATTGCTAATAATTACACATTTCTTTCCACAAAGCAATGGGAAATGTTGTCACATGTGCATACATTTATATGACTGTGTGTATGTGAGTGTCAATGAGTGTTCAACAGCCCTTAGCCTGCAGCTGGGTGGTACTTTTTACGGCCCTTAGCCTGCAGGTGGGTGGTACTTTTTACGGCCCTTAGCCTGCAGCTGGGTGGTACTTTTTTCGGCCCTTAGCCTGCAGCTGGGTGGTACTTTTTACGGCCCTTAGCCTGCAGGTGGGTGGTACTTTTTACTTCTGCCAATGGTCTGTCAATATAGTCTACATGATACAATGATCGCTATTGTGATGTGTTCTTATTCATTAGGTATACTAGGCCAGCTCTTGTTATCGTTCTCTATTTACACAAACGTTCCCAAGATACTGAGTACCCGACAAGGAACAGGAACATTGACAGCTGTTAATGGCATCCGGTTTATTAGTATGACATGGGTTATACTCGGACATACATTTGCCTTTGGACTTCTCAATGGTGGTATCGGTAGGTATTGATGATTTATTTTAATTGTAATTAAAAGTCGTTAATTAAATAAGGTCAGTCAATGCAATGGCTAAAATAAAAGGAGCAAGAGGACAAACAATGGTCTACAAAACACTACACCGAAAACTTTGAAAAAGATCGAGCAACACGAGCCCCTTTAAAAACCAGGGGTGTTAGATAAACTGGAGTGATAAATAATTATAAACTGTCACCATCATTTTTAATTGAACGTGAAAGAAAAGCCATCGGAATCTTGAGGGACTGACCATTTAACTTTCAGGGGAGGCTGTGTTTTCCACCCGATCCAGAAACAATAAGAATGAAAAACATGCAGAATCAGTAATTTACTTCAAATTTACCAATTTCTTTCATAAAACTGCAGTGTCAGAAATTAGTGTTCAAAGATTAAGCTACCCCACTTTTATTATTGGAGATAGATTGCGGTCTTCGATGAAGACCATAACTCTAAAAGGATCATGATACAAGTGGATTGTATACAACATAGATAGCCTAGCTACCTGACGTTGCTCTAATAGTTGATTTTGGAAACAACAGACTGACTTTATCTAGGCATACAAATCTGGATAATATAATGTTTAAAGCCTCCGAAGTGTTTTATATATTACGTGCTGATAGCCATTTACAAATTTTGAAACAATCATGTTGTGTGAAATTTGAAAGCAAATCATGACAACAATTCATTATATAGTTTGTAGGCTGTTGACCAACAGGTATTGGTAAGAACAGTCTGCAGATACAAAATGGGTAGTCAGAATCCGTAAATCAAAGAACAGATAACACAATGGCCAACAGAAAAAGGACAAACAACGATCTACAAAACATTACACATAAAACTGAAGATCGAGTAACACGAAACTCACCAAAAAGCGGGGGTGAACTCAGGTGCTCCGGAAGGATTAGCAGTTCCTGTTCTACTAGTGGCACCCGTCGTGTTACTCTAGTTACAAATCCGGTGATAAGGAAAGGATCGGGAAGTGTTTACGACAAGTGGAACATATCCGTGGTCAATTGTGGCACAGCTATTCCGTAACGATTAGCCAAGTCAAAGTGTTTGTTAATAAATTAATGCAAAGTTTATTAAATAGATGTATTGCTCAACCAATAGACCAACAGTTATACACATTAATTATTATTATGTTTTCTCTATTACCTTATTAATTCAATTTATAGTGATGTGTAATATTGTGTCTTGTCTGATAAATAAATAAACCAAACAAGTAAAAGAAGAAACAAACAATCTTCATAACATACTACAATGTATATATTAATTTTATAAACCTTTCAGGAAATGTTGCAACAGCATATCCCATTTTCTTGGCTCGTAAATCATTCATGGCGATTATGAATGCTGAGGTGTCGGTTGATACTTTCTTTGCACTAAGGTGAGATTTAAAATCAAAATAAATAAGCATGTTGTAGATCCACAACCAAACGCGCAGTCATGAAAGTCATTCAAAGGGAGACATATATTTATATGAAAGATGCATGAACATTGAGTGATATTAATTATTCATACCAGTGCGAAGTATGCTACAATATTCGTACATGGTTAGAAATGTACGAAAGTCATGTGAATAAAATTGTATGTAATATATGTGGTGTTCAATTAATAAATCATGCAATGTTTGCACATCAACCGCACACATGCTAGATTTTTAAGCATACGTTACAGGAATCGTTGTATATGAGACAAGTGTATTATGTTGAATTTATCTGTTGATAAATCAAATATAAATCACACCTTTCCCGCATACTAATCAAAACACTGCAGATTGATTACAAAGTTCTGATTGGTCGTTTGTCAAATACATGCATAGCAATTATATGACCTTAAGGTGGTACCATACACTTCAGGTAAAATTTGATCTGCTCGTTTAATTTTCTTATTTTTTTGGCAGTGTGTTTGAATATATCCACTGTAATAAATATCAAAATTTTAACAAATTCCAACCAACAGACTCAGAGCTATAAATTCACTAGCCACATAGCAGCTTTTCTCTCTGTGGTTTTGATCACCGAAATGCTTGAAATCTGCATACAAACATCATATGATCAAAACGTTCAACTGGTTTTAAAGAGTTATCTCCCTGTAATGTTAGGTACCACCTTAATAATGATGATAATTAACATAAAGACAATAAAACCGCTTAAGAAATAAATTGAGAAAAGTTATATATACATCGTATATCTTGTATAATACCAGATTCTGTCTTTTTCAGCGGAACACTTTTGACGTACGTAGTATTAAAACAGCTGAAGAAAGAGAAGGGAAAGCTGAATTGGTTCATGTTTTACTTTCACCGTGTTTGGAGGTTTGTTGTAGCCAGTTCTATATTTTATATTTATTCGTTCTATGAAAACAGTTCTCTTTCACGGAAAATGTCTTGGTATGTTTATTTTAATCGGGTTTGTAGCTAGATTAACACGAGGGGTGCCACTAGTGGAGCAGGAACTGCTTACCCTTCCGGAGCACCTGAGTTCACCCCCGGTTTTTAGTGGGGTTCGTGTTGCTCGATCTTTAGTTTTATGTGTATGCTGTGTTGATCATTATGTTGTCTGTTCTTCTTCAATATATGGATTCTGATTGCCCCGTTCGTATTTTAAAACTCTTCTTAATCAATACGACAAATATATTTTGAGTTTTCGCCTTGATAATAAGAAACAACTAATTGATATTAAATCACATTTATATAATATCTGTTGTGTAATATGAGATCACAAACGAGGCATATGTGTCGGTTTCTACGCCGAATATCAACGGTCTTTCTTATGTATGAAAGTGAGTTAAGGTGAGTGATGATTGTTCGTTTTGTTGATATCTGTGGTATTGTTGATCATCACTGTTAAAACTTCCTTTTCATAATTGTACAAATTTGGAACTGTTGTCACATAAGGAGATCACCAACGTGTGTGTCATTTCCTACATATAAATAAGATAGTGAAAATACACCCACAAAATATTTAGAAAACGGTGTCCTCTAAGTATAGGATAATATGTTGTTTTTTTAATATAGATACAATTGAAATTGTATATAAAACACAATATTTGATTATCTAAGCATTATAGTAAGCATAAGTGTTTATTTTACAAAACTGAAATTTGTTTTCCGTGGTAACATATATTCCTTTTTACCAGCTCATCTGCATTTCTTTGTGTCTGTATATACAGGTTAGCACCCCATATACATGCTGATTATGATGATATATATACCATTGCTTTCATATCTTAGCACCTCCAGGGACGGTCACTAACATCTTGAACACCCTAGGTTGGCCTTCTCTTCAGTCAAGACGAAAAACTAGCAGACTGACTCTCTTCTATAAAGCCACCCATGATAAAGCTGCCATTAACATTCCATCCTACATCAGAAGACCCTCCATATCTACACGGCAATACTACCCTGACAAATTCTCCCAGATAAGTACTTCTACAGATGCATACAAGTTCAGCTTCCTACCACGAACCATAACCGACTGGAACAGCCTTCCTCCAGAGGCTTACCAGGCTACCACACCAGAGAGCTTCAAGGAGATCATCCAGAGACTGCAGAAGTAAACAGTGAACCATCTGTTTTTATCCGCATTTTACTTTCACTTGTAAATACCGAGCACCCACGTTGATGTTTGCACAGCAGTATCTGCGTTATGGAATTACCATTGCAGATCAACCGTATAAGATGTAGATACAAGTTAATCATGTCCCGTGTTGCGATGTCCGCATAAAACGATGTTCGGTTCGTCTTTACTTCCATTTGTTTGTAGGAGGGCGCGTGTCTTATTTCCGTTATTTGTTTTTGTTTACGTGTAGTTGTGTCCAACTCATAGTGTGTTGTGTTTTTGTTTTTTTTCTCTTTTGTGTCCTATATTGATTGTCACTTCGGTATTCTCTAACGTTTACTTCCATATCTTACAGGTTAACACCGCCATATATGTTGATTATAATGGTTTATATACCGTTATTTCCGTATCTTGGAAGTGGTCCGATGTGGGCTAAAGACGGTACAGAGTTAAACTACTGTAAGGATTCATGGTGGTACAATCTGTTGTACATAAATAACTTCAGAACAGTTGGAGAGCAGGTATGTATACCATGGGTGACAGAGTCTAGTTTGATACTTTACTGTCGATTAAATATGCCATACAAAACATGTATTTTGACGCTATGTATTTGTCGGTTTAGAGTCATGGTGACCAACATAGTCAAGCGTTGTTAAAAGTGATGAAACAAATACTGATCTTTGAAACAGAGGCTACATCATTCCTTTCTCAGAAGTTCACCTCTGCAATTCGTTGTTCAAGCTTTTATGTAAACGAAACACGACATGCTCTTTCTTCTATCGGCTGTATTATGATGTTTAGAATTTGTAATTGGTTTGAGTTGAATTAAAAATTTTCATAAAGCTTAGTTTGGTGAAATAGTGACGTAAGCATTGTCCACCATCATCCTATCCACAAATTCGTTTTACTCAACTCTCCGTGCAAAATCTTACACGAATGTCAGCCATTACAAAAGCCTCTCCTTCCGGTGTGGCAGAGATGATTTACTGTACTCTACATGAAGTAGCATAGCCTCTGCTTCGGGTTGTGATTTATGGTGGTTAACGCCATTTTCAACAATATTTCAGTTATATCGTGGTGTTGGAGGAAACCGGAGAAAACCACCGTCGCTAGTCACTGATAAACTTCATCACATAATGTTATATCGGATACACCTGGCCATGAACGGGGTTCGAACTCACAACATCAGTGGTGATAGGCACTGATTGCACAGGTAGTTGTAAATCCAAATGTATATGAAAGAGTTTTTGAATGTATGCTATTCCTTGATTTTTATTCAGGTAATTGAAATGTGAATATTTATGCCTCTCGTGGGCCCATAATTGGTAAATAAAAGTATCTTATCTTATCTTATATGTATCTGTTAGTGTTTTCGTTGAGTCTATGCACTGTGTCACGGAGTTTCAAATCTGTTGAAACCGTCGGAAATGAAAATTACTTACCACGTTGAGTCAAACTGAAGTGCTTCTCAAGGATTCAAATTTGAAAGATCACATGCTATTATTCATGAATTTCAAAATCAACCAATCATAAACTGTGCATGGTGATTTGATTTCCACAATGATATAACCTTCATTTGAATAGTTTGAATGTTGGAGTTCTCATCGCGTGTAATAGATCAATTATCACGAACTTTTCGGCCATGGTTTATACCGAAAGTGTATCCTTCCTACGCTTGGTTGGGTGTCCTCGGAATTCTTCTTAATGGCAATCGGAAGTCGAGAAATTGGCAGACGATGTAAAACAACATAGTCATATTCAACTCACAAACAGAAAGTTGTCATTGAAAATGTAGAAGCAATTAATTTAGCAAAGCGAGGTAAACAACTTAACTTCCCATTAGAAAAAAAGATGGCGACCATCTAATATTAAATCTCCGTAGAGATAATCATGAACGTATTCATGCATTCACGTTTCCAAGGGAGAATATAAACATGGACCTTGTGATGGTGTATATAGTCATTTATTTAAAAAAATGCAAAAGGGTAAGGAATGGCCACATAAAAATTAGATACCATATTTTGAAAAATAATGGTTTGTGTGACTCAGACTAGAGTACTATGCAAATGAAAGATATTTTCATGTATATTTATTTATAGTGTCTTGCGTGGGCCTGGTATTTAGCTAGAACGAAATACAGTTTTATGTATATTTATTTATAGTGTTTTGGTTGGGCCTGGTACTTAGCTAGAACGAAATATAGTTTCATGTATATTTATTTATAGTGTTTTGCCTGGGCCTGGTACTTAGCTAGAACGAAATACAGATTTATGTAAATTTATTTATAGTGTTTTGCCTGGGCCTGGTATTTAGATAGAACGAAATACAGTTTTATGTATATTTATTTATAGTGTTTTGCCTGGGCCTGGTACTTAGCTAATGATATGCAGTTTTACGTACTCAGTCCTATTATCATTCTTCCGTTATTCTTGTAAGTACCTACAATTGATACTGCTAAATGAGATTGCAAAAATGTATATGATATACATGCATATATAATGTAATAAGCGCATGTTCCATGTAATTATATATTATGATATACCTTATATATACTCATGCGCACAAAGATATTTTCTAGTAAAGGGACAACATGGAATTGTCAAAAATATAACAAATGCACAAACACAACGGTAGCGCAAAATAAACGAACAAAACGAAATCAGTTATTGACACCTGTCGTGATTTTCCAAATTCAATTAACGAAACGTATATTCTCAAGTATTATAAATTAATTGCAAAAACAGACCAAAGGTACATCCAAAGATAAAAAAAATAACTACATTTTGTACATACAAGGAAAATTGGTGAATAGAAAAATGTTCGAATGATGCAGGTTAATTAGCACAATTATTAGACATTAGGAATATGTTTTTTTTAGGGTTCTGGTTAGAGATGTTTCACTTTAGCCTAGAGGGTCCTGATGGCTCAATGAGTTTAGGTAGTTGGATTACCTAACAATTCATACAAGCCTATCACCAATACGACGTGGGTTCGTGCCCGGCTTTATAAATTGCAAAAAGGGTGCAATTGACTCTCAACCGCAAATGATAAAGTTTGCCAGTTGCTTGCCCTTGGTCGGTGGTTCTCTCCGGGTACTCCGGCTTCTTCCACCACTAAAACTTGTCGCCATGATATAGCTGAAATATTGTTGAAAGTGGAGTTAAACACCAAAAATCATATCAAATCACTTCACTTTAGCCTGTTCAGGGAAGGTAGGAATAATCCTGTACGCGAAGATGGGAACAATCTTGTACGAATCGCTAGCAATTCATTGCAATTATATGTGCACATATTTTGTCTGTTTTACAAAAAGTTTTGCATTTGATTCTATTTTTTATGTATTAATGCCGTCTTGGTTTTATTATTTTTTCTCTCCATAGTTCTAAACTAGCGGGTACCATTGTTATAACAGTATTTTTGATTGGAACAACAATTACAGCTGGTGTTATCTCTCAGCATTACGAATTAGATATCTCATCGTTTGGGTAAATATCTTACTTCCTAGTACTAGTATACTTACGTACTAACATAAATATGAATTCGTAATATATGTATATAGCTGAAATAAAAGGAAAACTTGATATTAACTTATTAAACACGAAATTAAAAAAGCTATTCTGGGTTTGTTAAATGTCCGACAAAAGTTAAGCACCACCTGACTTGTTTCAATAATATCTTTTCTAATAATGAACTTATTTCAAATCGGTTTGCTGTTTTCGTTACCTGTACACACATTCTTACTTACCTGTGAAACAGGTTATTGATCGATTTTTATTTATGTGTATATGACAGGGTGTGTAAAGTGCCACGTGTACTTTTCAACATTTGTGAAAGCTGATTTTTTTTGTGTAGAGTTTTAAGTTTCATTTTCTATTGGTTTGGTATGGTGCGGCGAAAATTAACCATACCAGAAAGGTGGCAAGCTGTTGGCATGCATAACGGTGGTTTTAGCCATAGAAGGGTGGCAGACCACTTCAGGGTTAACTATTCCATCATTGTACGACTGATGCAGCGTTTTCGTCAAACGGGGAATGTTACTGACCGTCCACGTGCAGGTAGACCTCGCAAAACGACGCCGAGAGAGGACCGGCTCATATCCAGACGGGCACGGCAACGGCCGTTCAGTACAGCTGGTGCACTTCGTGGTAATTTAGCGTTTGGATGCCACATTAGCACACGCACTGTAATCGGACGCCTCCGCCATCAGGGAATGCGAGCGCGGCGACCCATAAAACGTCCACAGATGACATTACGTCATCGCCATGCTCGATTTGACTGGACACATGATCATTTGGGGTGGACTATTCGCACATGGAGACGGGTCCACTGGTCTAATGAAAGTATTTTTTTGTTACGCCCTACCGACGGTCGTGCAAGGGTTTGGCGCCAACGAAACACTTCATTTCAGAACAACCACATTTTGGGCACAACTGCTTTTGGGGTGGGGGTGTAACTGTCTGGGGTTGTTTTTCCTTTGACTGTAAGTTGGACTTGTACGTTCTTGATGGTAATCTGACAGGCCAAAAATACCGTGACAATGTGCTCGCTCCACGCGTAGTCCCCCATTTCGACAATCATGCGTTGGCTGACAGGCCAATGTTCATGGATGCCTACGCTAGGCCACATAGAGCCCGAATTGTACAACATTTTTTACAGCAAGAGGCTGTTCAGACAATTCCATGGCCTGCGATGTCGCCAGACATGAACCCTATAGAGCATGTATGGGACTTTATTGGCCGAAAAATTAACCAACGCAATCCAAAATGTCAAAATATTGACGAATTAAGAACTGCTATCTTACAGGAGTGGCAACAGTTCCCCCAAGAACGGCTTAGGCGTCTTGTGCGAAGCATGACGAGGCGTGTTACAGAACGTCACAATAAACGCGGTGGATATACTCATTATTGATTTTTATGCCTTACACATACGCACAATAGATGCATTTAAAAGTTCTTAAAATCTGAAGACTCTGCATTTTAATGCAATGTTAAAAACTTCCATCAAAGACAAACTGGTTTTACTTTTTTCCAGCGCCTGTCTTGAATCCCATTTTTGTCACGTCATAGTCACGTCTTTCAGGATGATAAATACTTCGTAGATTGGTAATTTTAGAACCCTTGGTGTAGTCTTTTAAGAAGTGTAAGACAAATGGTGATATCTATTTTATTGTTTTAACAGTATTGATATAAACAAATATATCGATAAAAATATAGGGTGGTGCTTAACTTTTGTCGGAGTGTATGTATTGAATATATAGTTGTATAAACAAACGTTTTAATACGGAAGTCATATTTTTGTGTTTAAAGGTTTGAGGTTCAACAGAGGATTGGTTCTCATTGTTGTTTTTGGCTGTATTGTTGATCGTTGTTTCCTAACAACTTTTTTTTTTAATTTAATAATAACCACAAATACATAGTGTGAGCACGACGTACGTTTCTCCTGTATAATAAATATGGAACACAATTAATAGTTAATATTACATTAAACATATTACATTAAACAGTGTCGGTATCATTAATAAATTCATTCCAAATTTTAAAAAAAACATTCGTTTATAATTATCATTTAACATATGATACAATTACACATTCTGTATCTTGATAAAATCAAATAAAACAAACAAACAAGCAAAATAACTCTACACCGTCAGAACAATTCCGAAATTCAATCTGAAAATCGTGGAAACAAAGTCAAAATCGATACCCTCTAAAACACATATGCAGCGCCGGATTTAGATAAAGAGAGGCCCTAGGCCAATCCACTTGTGAGACCACTCCCAATTTCCCACCTTCACGACTGGAGGAAGATGGAAGTGTGTTTAATCAGTTTCAATAAAGGCGAAGATGATGAGGGTATTTAGAATTCTACAATATTCTGAAATGGAGTGCACCTGTGTAAGGAACATTACTGAAGGGTTGTTTAGAAAGTACAGTACGTTAGGACAGCATAAGTGTGAAAGTCCAATAACAGTGTTAAAAATATTATACACCTTGGCAGGAGGCCTCCTAAATATTGAGGCCCTAGGCTTCAGCCTATCGAACCTATAGGTAAATCAGGCACTGCACATATGTATAACCGCTTACAATCCTAGGTTGGTACAGAAACTGCAATAAAATGTTGTCGGCTTAAGGCTGGATTTATAGGCACAAACCTCCCCTCTTAGTGAAATGATGGGGGTCATGGAAGTGTTTACATATAACTGGTAGAGCAGATTTGTTGTAAAGAACTAACGAACTTACATATAACTGGTAGAGCAGCTTTGTTGTAAAGAACTAACGAACGCCGAGTCTTAATCTTTATCTTTATAGATAAACTATTTGATTGATTGATTGATTGATTGATTGGTACTTAACGCCAACTTTACAGTATTTCAGCTATAACGTAGCGTTATTTTATATTTACTTAGACACCTACAATATTTGGTTCTGTTTATCAAGCTGTTTGATTCATTCGTCTAATAACATTTTGTAGTCGTAATGGAGTTGATTATTTTGACCAGTATTACCAGAGACCATACTGCCGCATGGGTCCCTATCTCGTCGGCATGTACACAGGTTATATGTTGTACAAAACCAAGTGTAGAACTAAAATTAACTGGGTAAGTATGCATGATTACCTACCTAAAGTGAGTGAGTGAGTTAACACGAAGTGAACAATTTCTCATCTATTTCGTGGTTAGATCAAGTTATTTTTGATGGGATGTGGATGAATATGTATTGTGTACTAGATCAACACGCTGAGTTGGATTTTTATGGTGTTAGTTTACTGAAAGAACTATCCACTGATAGACATGTCGCTCCACTCGGAAATAGAACCCTGACCCCGAGCCAACCAGTCTTTCTTCTGACTGCTAAGGCTCTTCGTATTGCAAGGAGTGTGGCACTCACACAATACGGTCAGGCTGGCTTTCTATTTTATAGCATGGCAGTCCCTTCATCGAGAGGTGAATTCCTATACGTCATCTGTGGACGTACAAGACATGTCTGTGGATTGGACCCTAGGAATCATCAGAAGTGCAAAGCATAAACATTATATTAAAACATATTTCAATATTTGGAAATGAGTTATAATTATGGGAGTTTAAGGCAATTTTATAATGTGGTGGCCAGTTATTATTAGTGGCGGTTTCAGTTTCCACCGATCTGCCTCAACAAGTCACTGACAAGTAGTATCAGATAAAACTGTATCAAGTACACGTCCATGTGTGGGAATCAAACTTGTAAACTTTATTTGTTGATAAGCACTGAATACATAGGAGGACGTTAATCTAAGGGACGGACCATTTAACTTCCAGGGGTGGGGGGGTATGGTTTTTTTCTAAAAAAATATTCTGATTCCCAATGTTGCTGAAAAAAATATTCTGATTTTGGTGGAGGGAAAAAAATAATCTGATTCAGAGTTTTTGTCATATAACGTAATGTTAGACAAAAAAAACATAACCCCCCCCCCCCTTTGCAAGTTAAATGGTCAGTCTCTAACCAGTCAAGAAGGTTTTATGAATTTTCATGAAGATAACCACAATAGGCAAGTTTCTAAAAAGAATGGGGTAATAATTCGACGAATTAAGATTAAAATTAGTTGATTGGGTGAATGTTTCAACATACATTATAGCATGTATTTGTTTTTACAGATCTCAGAGGGGAAATCGTTATATTTCTGTCAATTTGCAGTTATTTTGTAAATATCTTACATTTCTACCTTATTCAGAAAATTACATTTTTCTTTGGTAATTGACTTATTTTAAGATAACTATTTTTCTCTTTCCAGTACTTAAATATTTTACTGTGGGCAGTATTTACATCTTTCGCCTGTCTTGTGTTATACGGTGTGTACGACGATTTTAATGGTAAACCTATGTCTGTTGATGTCGCTGCTCTTTACAATGCTGTTCATAAGACTGTATGGGGTGCTGCAGTTTGTTGGGTCATATTTGCCTGTGCAACGGGAAACGGAGGTATGCCATCTTTCGTACTACATACATGTATATACATTTGAAGTCACTTTAGGCCAACTACCGTTAGCCGCCAAACTTTAACTAGCATTAAAACCTGTTATATATTTATTCATTTTTCTTTTGGGAGTGTGGTGTTAGAACACTAAAATTATGAGTTTCTCACGTTGCAGAGACATAATGCACTAGATGGTTTCATTTTCAACGTTCATTCAACTATAAGTAATTAATAATTATGTATAAAACATTTTTTAATTGTTTGCAATAATTGACATCTATGTATTTCCATTTTTAAGAAACAACGGGAATTTGTCCAGTGGAATGCAAGAGATATTGCTCGCCGAGTCTGCTTGCTTTTAAAAACTGTAGTTTATGTAACCCTCTTAATGTATTTTCTAGGATTTATCAACACCATACTGTCATGGAAAGTCTTCATTCCTCTCGGACGATTGACATATTGTGCTTATCTCGTACATCCGATAATCCAGTACTATTATTATGGATCACGAAAAGAACTACAATACTGGGATGACCATGAAATAGTAGGTATCACATGATTAGGAAATAGTAGGCATCACATGATCATGAAATAGCAGGTTTCACATGATGGTATCACATGAAATAGCAGGTATCACATGATCATGAAATAGCAGGTTTCATATGGTGGTATCACATGAAATAGTAGGTATCACTTGATCATTAGATAGCAGGTTTCACATGATCATGAAATGGTAGGCTTCACATGGTGGTATCACATGAAATAGTAGGTATTACCTGATCATAAAATAGCAGGTATCACATGCTCATGAAATAGCAGTTTTCACATGGTCATGAAATAGCAGTTTTCACATCCATGAAATGGTAGGTATCACATGATCATGAAATAGTAGATATCACATGATCATAAAATGGTAGGCATCACGTGATCATGAAATAATAGGTATCAAATGATCATAAAATAGTAGGTATCACATGGTCATGAGAAAGTTGGTATCACATGATTATGAAATAGTAGCTATCACATGATCATAAAATGGTAGGCATCACGTGATCATGAAATAATAGGTATCAAATGATCATAAAATAGTAGGTATCACATGGTCATGAGAAAGTTGGCATCACATGATCATGAAATGGTAGATATCACAGTGTCGGTGAACTCGATATTAACCTCCATGTTTGTCCTGTCCATCAACATATTTTAATGATATAAGGCTAAAGAAAGTAGAGTTAAACATCAATTGTTTTCAGTCCACTGTGATTCTTCTAAGGATGAGATACATGCATTAGCGTTTTCCCTATGCCATTTTAGCATAGTGGAGCACCATGTTTACCCTTGTCAGCACTATGCTAACTCAACAATGGAATTATATATGCCCTTTTCCAATTTATTTAACTATAGCATTATGTTACCTTAAAAGTACTTCTGTTATTATTATAGTTGTAAAATAACAGTGTTTTAATTAATATACTTTAGTAAACACTGATTTTATATGACAATTAATACATAGTGTTCTCGGATCTTCTTTTGTGTTGCCCCTTGAAATCTCAAAATGACACATGAGTGCCCTTAAATTGCACAAGTATTATGCTTTATCAAATTTCGGAGTAAAACACTACGTCTGATTGCTGACATTTTTCATCATCAGCTAACATAGTATAGTTATTGCCATTGGTTTTACTGTCGATCATCTCGGAATGCTTATAAAACATTATCGTTGCTATGACAACATTAGTTTCCTGCATTCATGTTGAAATTAATGCAATACAATAGACACAAATGCTCGAAATCATTAGTAGAATACTGCCACAAGTAGCAAATTGTGTGATATAAAGTTGTATCGAGTGCACCTCGTAATGAGCTGAAGACAGCAATAAATATATACATCTACACAACGCAACTACAATACAATTATCTTAGCAACGACGTATTTATAAAGAAAGATGTTATATGCACTACAGTTTTTTTTTTTTTTTTTTTTTTTTTTTTTTTTTTTTTTTGTGGAGTTCGCATTGCTTAGTCTTTAGATTTGTAGATAATAAACGTCATAGAAAACCGGAGTGGCAATCAAGAAGATCATTGTTTGTCCTTTTGTCCTTTTTCTTTTTGGCAATTTGTCTGTCCTTTTTCGATTGACCATTTCTAATTGCCCCTTTAGTATCTTCAAATTGTGTAGGAAGATGACTGTTTAGTTAAACCGTTCTGCAGAAATGATAATAAACGATGGATTTTCAAAAAGTACTGCGTTGACTACTATACCAATTTTTTCCCAGTATTGTTAAAAATGTGTTATAGTGACAACTGGAACCTTTTAACCGTAATGGAAGCGGGAGGTTTGGTGCCATTAAATCTGATTCAACCCACCATTTCTTTAGAAGTGCCTGTACCAAGTCAGGGCCATTGCGGTTTTCCCAGTTTTCCGGTTGTTGACTGATTTTGTCTGTTTGTTGTCTTATGAGTTTTGCATTTCCCTTTGGAAGATTGCTCGGTGTTCGATAATTTTTTTATTACACATGTACCCTTATGCCAACTTTTCATCCAATATATATTTGTTCTCTTACAGATATATGAGTACCTTGGACATTTAGTACTATCATATGCTGCTGCTTTCATCGCTTCTCTAGCATTTGAGTCACCCATGATGGCATTAGAAAAGATTGTATTCAAACGATGAGAAATTGGAATAAATAATAGGAAAAGTGAAAAACTATTTAATCGGAGCATCATTTGTTCACTATGTACACTTTAGCATACAAAATATAACGTACGCTAAATGGCATTATCTAACATTAGTTGTTGTCAATGTCAATGTAATTAAAAAACGACTTTCTAAATAAAATAAATCATATTAATACAAGTAAGAACAGGAAGGGAATTGGATTTATGGTGTTTAACGCCACTTTCAACAATATTTGAGTTATATCATGGCGGTCCGTTTTATTAGTGGAGGAAACTAGAGTAACTGAAGAAAACCACCGACCTGTCGCAAGTCACTGACAAACTTTATTACATAATGTTGTATCAAGTACACCTCGCCATGAACGGGATTAAAGCTCACAACGGTAGTGGTGATAGGCACTGATTGCATAGGTAGTTGTAAATCCAGCTACCATACGATCAGGACCATGACGTCTCCATCAACGGTAACAGTGTTTTCTTTCCACCAGTGTATTATTTCCAGAGGACAAGTTACACTAGTGTATAATTTCCAGAGGAATTATTGCACTAGGTTATTTTTCTATGCTAGCCCTAACCCTAACCCTAGACCTAACCCTAACCATAGACCTAACCCTAAATATAACCCTAACCCTAACCCTAGACCTAACCCTAACCCTAAACATAACTCTAACCCTAACCCTAGACCTAAACATAACCCTAGACCTAACCCTAAACATAACTCTAACCCTAACCCTAGACCTAACCCTAACCCTCACCCTAAACATAACTCTAACCCTAACCCTAGACCTAACCCTCACCCTAACCCTAACCCTAACCGGAAATTCTACACGCCGTAATAAAATCACATGATGGTTTTATATAATGGTTATTGGTATCACCTACAGTGTACCCATCCATTTGTATATTCTGTATATTGCATCTTCCTTATTTAATCGCATCGCTCGGTGGTGTAATGGTTAGCATGTTCGCCTCGAATGGGGTAGATCGTGGGTTCGAGCCCCAGTCAGGTTAAACCATATACTATAAAACTGGCATTTGATGCTTCTCTACTAAGCACACAGCATTAAGGAGAAATAGCAAGCAAAGACTGGGTGGCTCGAAATCAAAATAATGTGTCCGAGTGGAGCGACATGAATACCCGCGGACTATTGATTCAGTGAGCTAGCACTATAAAAATCCAACTAAGCCTGTTGGTCTAGTACAAAGTAGATATCATCGAACCGGTAACAGTATAAACAAGGATGGCATAGACAATTTGGGAGTTAGTTTGGACTTTTTAGCTTCGCATGATGCGTATATTGTTCACTTTTCTACCATATACAAATGAATTTAATATTTTCTGACTATGTATATATATAGTTAGGTTTTTGATGTTTAACGCCACTTTCAACAATACTTCAATTATATCGTGGCGGTCAGTTTTACTGGTGGAGGAAACCGGAGTATCCGGTGAAGCCCATCGACCTATTGCAAGTCAAAGACAAACTTTATCACAAATGTTGTATCGAGTACACATTGCTATGAACGTGGTTCGAACTCGTAATTTTAGTGGTGATCGGCACTGATTGCACATGTAGTTGAAAATCCAACCACCATACGATCACGACCACGACGACCCTCAGTTTATGTATAATGCATATATATTTTGATTCAAAAGACTTTAAACATGAGACTTTCAGAGAAAGGTTTTGTTTAATTGTTTGATTGTAAGCACATAAATCGTAACATTTCTTTTTGTTTTTTTTTTGCCAAGTATATGTTAAGGTATAATATGACCTTAAGTATTGTTGGGAAATGACCATCATGATTATGAAGACTTAAAAATCCAAGCAGAAAGATACAAAGTTTAACAGTATTTTTATAATATGTTATGCTTAGCATTGACTATGCGAAAACAGTGGTGAGTGTAGAAATTATTAAACGATCCGAAGGGGAGTGCACTACATGTATGTCTTACATCCTGCCACTATTTTCCATTCGTCAATGCTAAACACAACATTAATATTATTATTATACTGACTGCTTCAGTATGTTCACCAATTGATATATTAATACTATCTCAAGATGAATTTGAAGATACCAAAGGGAGGTAATCAGAATCCGTATATCTAAGATACCAAAGGGGTAATCAGAATCTGTATATCTAAGATACCAAAGGGGTAATCAGAATCCGTATATCGAAGAAGAACAGACAACACAAAATGTATCATTATTATGCAGAGTGTTTTATCACCTTTTAAATGTATTCTGAAAGTCTATACATTTAAAGAAAAAGACCAGTCAAGCTCGTCTCTGTATACAACAGATGTTGGCACTATTGAGGAATGAGGTGACCTTAGGCTATCCTGTTTATGTCTTTTTGTTATCTTTTAGTCATCTTTCTCCCAAGAGGTTTTAAATTATCTGGCTTTCCTACCTCTGATTGTACCTGATGCAAGTTACCCCAGACAGGCGTCGTACGTACAAGGTTATCCTAGACAAGAGTCGTACGTACAAGGTTATCCCAGACAAGCGTCGTACGTACAAGGTTATCCCAGACAAGCGTTGTACGTACAATGTTATCCCAGAGAAGCGTCGTACGTAAAAGGTTATCCCAGACAAGCGTCGTACGTACAAGGTTATCCCAGACAAGCGTTGTACGTACAAGGTTATCCCAGAGAAGCGTCGTACGTAAAAGGTTATCCCAGACAAGCGTCGTACGTACAAGGTTATCCCAGACAAGCGTTGTACGTACAAGGTTATCCCATACAAGCGTCGTACGTAAAAGGTTATCCCAGACAAGCGTCGTACGTACACGGTTATCCCAGACAAGTGTCGTACGTAAAAGGTTACCCCAGACAAGCGTCGTACGTACAAGGTTACCCCAAACAAGCGTCGTACGTCCAAGGTTATCCCAGACAAGCGTCGTACGTACAAGGTTATCCCAGACAAGCGTCGTACGTACAAGGTTATCCCAGACAAGCGTCGTGCGTACAAGGTTATCCCAGACAATCGTCGTACGTACAAGGTTATCCCAGACAAGCGTCAATGAAGGTTATCCCAGACAAGCGTCGTTCGTACTAAATTTAATATCTACGTTTTAATTTAAGGTGGTACCATACACTTCGGGTAAAATTTGATCTGCTCGTTTAATTTTCTTATTTTTTTGGCAGTGTGTTTGAATATATCCACTGTAATAAATATCAAAATGTTAACAAATTCCAACCAACAGACTCAGACTCGGAGCTATAAATTCACTAGCCACATGCAGCTTTTCTCGCTGTGGTTTTGATCACCGAGATGCTTGGAATCTGCATACGAACATCATATGATCAAAACGTTCAACTGATTTTAAAGAGTTATCTCCCTGTAGTGTATGGTACCCCCTTAAAATCTACGTTTTAATTGAAATGATTCAAGTGGTTTTTTTGTGATTTTGATATTTACCATTTGAATTGTTCCTACAGTGTGGTATTGTTGGTTTTTCATTTTATTGTATACTATTGACAATAATATCATCTCCTCCCATAGCCACACCATGCCTCCGTACTATTGACAATAATATCATCTCCTCCCATAGCCACACTATACCTCCGTACTATTGACAATAATATCATCTCCTCCCATAGCCACACCATGCCTCCGTACTATTGACAATACTATCATCTCCTCCCATGGCCACACTATACCTCCATACTATTGACAATAATATCATCTCCTCCCATAGCCACACCATGCCTCCGTACTATTGACAATAATATCATCTCCTCCCATAGCCACACTATACCTCCATACAATTGACAATAATACCATCTCCTCCCATAGCCACACCATGCCTCCGTACTATTGACAATAATATCATCTCCTCCCATAGCCACACTATACCTCCATACTATTGACAATAATATCATCTCCTCCCATAGCCACACCATGCCTCCGTACTATTGACAATAATATCATCTCCTCCCATAGCCACACTATACCTCCGTACTAATTACAATAAAATCATCTTCCATAGCCACTCTATACCTCCGTACTAATTACAATAAAATCATCTTACATAGCCACTCTATACCTCCGTACTAATTGCAATACTATCATCTCCTCCCATAGCTACACTATACCTCCGTACTAATTACTCTAATATCATCTCCTTCCATAGCCACACTATACCTCCGTACTAATTACACTACTATTACAATACAAGCCTACAGGAAGTATAATAGTGATCAACAAAATAAGAAGAGTTTGAAGATACCAAAGGGGTAATCAGAATCCGTATATCGAAGAAGAACAGACAACACAATGGCCAAAAGACAAAGTACAAAAGGACAAACAACGATCTACAAAACATAAATATAAAACTAAAGATCGAGTAACACAAACTCCATTAAAAACAACAACACCCACAATTCTTACCATTCACCTTTAACTAATAAACACAAACAGGACAATGACGACATCAGTGGGTGTAGGTAGAAGAAAGGTGTGGGGAAACCAGGTGATAGGATACCGACCCTCCGATCTACCAATTAGATAATTAGTTTCCTAGAAACACACAGATAAACAAACACCACTGACCCAACAGTAAATACCAGCATGCAGATACATGGATATGACGACAACATAATTATCGACTGTACAAATAAGGGAAAAAAACAATAAATATCAATGCACTGTCTGAGAGTCAATAACTTAACGTGTTCCTGTGCGAAAACAAATATCCTACAGAGAAGAACAATCCCTATTATTAAACCTCTTTATGTTTTACTTCGGAAAGAAATGTCCGCACCACATGACATAGCAGATAAATTGTGATACCCAAATCTGTAGAGAAAAAAACCTGAAACTTTCTACACTATTCTCTGTACTACCAGTGCAACCAAGCCGCTTGATTTTTTGGATATGGGAGGTAGAATAACAAACTCAATATATATCCCATAAATGTCATTTATTCAAAATGACGAATAAGTTTTAATAATGTGAAATAATACAATGTAAAGATCATACTTATAGGACGAACGCCAGATTTTCATTTTGTGCCGACAATAATGATTTTACATATAATTGATAAGCTGTTAATTCAAGTGGTTATTATTTATTTTCTCAGTTGGAAATTTTATTGCATATGAATTTAACTGATTGATGTGTGACCACATGTAAAATAGCAACACCAGAATAAAAATAAGTTCAGAAATCTAATGAAAGATGAATATTTTGCAATCTGTAATATTTTAAAACTGAATTAGTCATTGAATCAAAAACCGTGTAATTTTATGACCGACATTATTTAAAAGAATAAGTCGGAAATATTTCAGTCTCCTGTTTCTCAGTTCCAGAGACAGTTCAATGTAGGAACCATGGGCCGTATCTTAGAACTAAAACGTATCTTAGGATGGTCTTATGGCATATCTTTGTCCGAAGTCGGGTTAATGAAAGTGTCCTAATTTGCGATATGTCCTTAAATTTATGGTAAAGGTATGACACAAAAATAGGTGTCCTAAGCAGGATCGGATCCAGGCTTTCAAGTTAGGGGGACCGCACTTAAAATAATCGCGCCGAGCGTTGCGAGGCTCGAAAATTTTGGGGGTATTTCGTGTGAAAAATCACGATTTTACGCAAAAAAAAATAATTTTTTTTTTCAATTTTAGGGGGGTGGTGCGCCCCCGCCCCTGCTTAAGAGTGTTTTTGGATAAATTCGGGCTTCATTCTTTCTGCTCATTTTGGTACAGAAGTACAGAATGTATTACATGGAACCGGTACGTACAAAATAATGGACAGACAAAGTTTTACTTTCAATTTATAAAAAGAATCTGCACGTTTTTTATCATTTAACCCTTTTGAATAACTGATGATGTGACACGCTGACATCTTGTAGGGATTCTGCAGGATTTTCAAAAATGTATAGTACCCCCAAGTCATATATATCGTTGGAAAGGTCTTTGGACAAGAAATCAAAATATGCAAATTTTAGGGTTATGTCACGTGACTCATTCTCCCCTGATATTTTGNTATAACATAAAACCTGACATTCATGTTTACGTTCACCAAGTACAAGTATCAAAATACATTCTACCATAAACTTGGAACTCTTCTACACCTGATATCATTTAAACGTTATTGAGCACGACCAATGTCCACGTGTTCCTAGTGGGCTATATTTAGTGGTTAGGATAATGGTGTCAAAGCCACTTTCAACAATATTTCAGTTATATAGTGGCGATCAGTTTTATTGGAGTAGGAAACCAGAGTATCCGACGGAAACCAGCGACCTGTTGCAAGTCATTAACAATATTTATCACACAATGTTGTATCGCATACACCTCGCCATGAGAGAGAACTGAAGTCACAACTGGTGGTGATAGGCACTGATTGCACAGATCATGCGATCGCGGCAACGACGGACCCGATATATTTATGTGTAAACAAGAAAAGGATTTTAAATATTACTTTTTTTATAAGTAATAATGAATATCCCATGCTCTCCGATCATGAGATCGTGCTTAAAGTCTTTTATGTTTTGTGAGAGAAAAAAACACGCGGGTTTGCTAAAAGAAAATAAATTGTGTTTATCCACAAAACCGCGCATTTGAGAGTCAATTTTAAATGTTTTTAAAAACTAAAAAACAAATTGGCACGAAATGCTAGGTTTGTGTACATAATTACTTTTGGGGGATCATATAATAAATGTTACCTGAAATATATTGAATACAACGATGTGTGATACCAACAGAACTTACATGTTTACAAGGAAAAGAGAATTGTTTCTGATATGTTCTAGTCTTGTATGATATCAACAGAACTTACTTGTTTACAAGGAGAAGAGAATTGTTTCTGATATGTTCTAGTCTCGTGTGATACCAACAGAACTTACATGTTTACAAGGAGAAGAGAATTGTTTCTTATATGTTCTAGTCTTGTGTGGTACCAACAGAACTTACATGTTTACAAGGAGAAGAAAATTGTTTCTGATATGTTCTAGTCTTGTGTGGTACCAACAGAACTTACATGTTTACAAGGAGAAGAGAATTGTTTCTGATATGTTCTAGTCTTGTGTGGTACCAACAGAACTTACATGTTTACAAGGAGAAGATAATTGTTTCTGTTACGTTCTAGTCTTGTGTGGTACCAACAGAACTTACAGGTTTACAAGGAAAGAGAATTGTTTCTATTACGTTATAGTCTTGTGTGGTACCAACAGAACTTACATGTTTACAAGGAGAAGATAATTGTGTCTGTTACGTTTTAGTTTTGTGTGGTACCAACAGAACTTGCATGTTTACAAGGAGAAGAGAATTGTGTCTGTTACGTTCTAGTGTTGTGTGATACCAACAGAACTTACATGTTTACAAGGAGAATATAATTGTTTCTGTTACGTTCTAGTGTTGTGTGGTACCAACATAACTTACATGTTTACAAGGATAACAGAATTGTTTCTGATATATTCTAGTGTTGTGTGGTACCAACAGAACTTACATGTTTAAAAGGAGAAGATAATTGTTTCTGTTACGTTCTAGTGTTGTGAGGTACCAACAGAACTTGCATGTTTACAAGGAGAAGAGAATTGTCTCTGTTACGTTCTGGTCTTGTGTGATACCTACAGAAGTTGCATGTTTACAAGAAGAATAGAATTGTCTCTGTTACTTTCTAGTCTGGCATAGTACCAAAAGAACTTACATGTTTACAAGGATTAGAGACTTGTCTCTGTTACGTTTTAGTCTTGTGTGATACCAACATAACTTACATGTTTACAAGGAGAAGAGAATTGTTTCTGTTACGCTCTAGTCTCGTTTGATACCAACATAACTTGCATGTTTACAAGGAGAAGAGAATTGTCTCTGCTACGGTCTAGTGTGGCATAGTACCAACATAACTTACATGTTTACTAGGAGAAGGGAATTGTCTTTGTTACGTTTTAGTTTTGTGTGATACCAACATAAGTTACATGTTTACAAGGAGAAAAGAATTGTTTCTGCTACGTTTTACTCTTGTGTGATACCAACAGAGCTTACATATTTACAAGGAGAAGAGAATTGTCTCTGTTATGTTGTAGTCTTGTGTGATACCAACAGAGCTTACATGTTTACAAGGGGAAGGGAATTTTCTCTGTTACGTTTTAGTCTTGTGTGATACCAACATAACTTACATGTTTACAAGGAGAATATAATTGTTTCTGCTACGTGTTAGTCTTATGTGGTACAAACAGAACTTACATGTTTACAAGGAGAAGATAATTGTGTCTGTTACGTTCTAGTCTCGTTTGATACCACCAGAACTTGCATGTTTACAAGGAGAAGAGAATTGTCTCTGATACGGTCTAGTGTGGTATAGTACCAACAGAACTTACATGTTTACTAGGAGAAGGGAATTGTCTCTGTTACGTTTTAGTTTTGTGTGATGCCAACAGAAGTTACATGTTTACAAGGAGAAGAGAATTGTCTCTGCTACGGTCTAGTGTGGTATAGTACCAACAGAACTTGCATATTTACAAGGAGAAGAGAATTGTCTCTGTTATGTTGTAGTCTAGTGTGATACCAACAGAGCTGACATGTTTACAAGGGGAAGGGAATTGTCTCTGTTACGATTTAGTCTTGTGTGATACCAACAGAACTTACATGTTTACAAGGAGAATAGAATTGTTCTGTTACGTTCTAGTCTTGTGTGGTACCAACAGTACTTACATGTTTACAAGGAGAAGATAATTGTTTCTGTTACGTTCTAGTCTTGTGTGATACCAACAGAACTTGCATGCTTACAAGGAGAAGATAATTGTGCCTGTTACGTTTTAGTCTTGTGTGATACCAACAGAACTTACATGTTCACAAGGAGAAGATAATTGTCTGTGTTACCTTCTAGTCTTGTGTGATACCAACAGAACTTACATGTTTACAAGGAGAAGACAATTGTCTCTGTTACGTTGTAGTCTTGTGTGATACCAACAGAACTTAAATGTTTACAAGGAGAAGATAATTGTTTCTGTTACGTTATAGTCTTGTGTGATACCAACAAAACTTACATGTTTACAAGGAGAAGATAATTGTCTCTGTTACGTTGTAGTCTTGTGTGATACCAACAGAATTTACATGTTTACGAAGAAAAGAGAATTGTCTCTACTACATTTTAGTCTAGTGAAGTCATTGCTTATTATTAATCTTTAGTTGTTGCTTTATGACAACTATTGCAACAGCAATTGAGCTAAAGTTAACACCAAAGGGAACATTTATGTCACAGCTCTAACGATTATACATATATTAGCACATGGTCTTTGAATAGTTGTGGGCTTCATTTTTGCTCGATTTGATTTCGGACAATACTTATCGATGATCGAAATACGCATGTCTTTTGATCTATGTATTTAAGGAGACAACTCGGGAATTTATGACACTCTTAAAAAAACCTTGAATCTCAAAGGAAGCGTTGTTAGGAGAAGAAATATTATTTATAATCTATAAATCTAGAGTATTTATGCAAGATTTAAGCATTAAATGAAGACATCAAAAGACAAAATAACCAATTAGCAATTGCAATTTATTTTTAATGTCATGTCGTAACAATATATAACCGCCCAAATAATCAAATACAAAATTGTCTTATATACACTTTTTTATGTGTCGGTCGCAATAATGCTTACATCAAAGACTTTAAGGTGTACCTGTTTATATTTATTGCCATGGAAATAAAGCTATTCCTGTGAATCAGTTAGTGTTTGTCAGAGTCAAATCTTTGGAAGGTGAATTGTATCCTTGACTTTGTGGAGTTCTCTCAATGGGAACTTTAAATTACAGATTAAACAGCCAATCATTATTTAATTAAT
>MJUT01049211.1:63177-80103 GCA_002080005.1 Gigantidas platifrons | reverse complement strand
GTATGTAAATATGTGGAGAGGATCTGTGTAAGTTGGAATAATTTGTGTCCAATCCAAATGTTATATAGTTAACAATAAAATAAGTTTAATCTTAAATAATCTATTTAATCTCTAGTACACGGTGTATATTCATAACGACTCATTTCCGAGTAAATCGGCGTTCTTGCCTCCTTTCCGAATCAGGAAACGCAACCTCTCGGAGCTATGTTCAGACAACATGCATTTCAAACTGATTGATATGAAAACAAAAGGTATGTAAGACTTTTCTGAGCAGTTCACGGAACATTTCAATCACCATAGTAACTCAAAATAGCTTGAAAAGGGTTAGTTGACCTATCTTCTGGACGAAATCTGTGACACTGTAAACGGTGAGGTGAGTGTGTTGTACATAAATCACTTTAAAGTTCAAAATATGAGACAGACAATTAAATAACCACCCTTATTTTGCAATCTGGTACCGTCCTTGTTATACATTCGTATTTTGTCGATTAATTTTTTTCAGTAAATTTCCGAAAAATTGTGATTTGCAAAAATCAAAGAAACGCCTCTTTTCCGATCAGTCGAATATAACATCTATTCTGGAAATGATTCCTTTGAGAGTGTAAAGAAACGATTCCTTTCAGAATGTGAATCAATGATGTTTGAACAATATTATCATGATTGTGAAAACATGTAAAAGAACGTGACAAAGTCAAGAAAAAAAGTCACACAAATAACACAGAACAATTAAAGACAGACCCACAAAGAAAACTAAAATATTAATATGAAAATGAGAGCATCGGACGTGCCCAATGACATGTCTAAAACTGCTAAAAACACAAACTTAATAGGCATACAAAGACGTTAATGGATATAATAAGTTCACTGTAAAGACAGTAAACTCTATTTTCGATGTAAATTGTTAGCACCTCGGTTTATCTGTAGGGTTTAAAGGTAGAATGGTCACTGGGTTTTTCATGATTGATTTCTGTCTCATTTTAGAACTGATTAAACATGAAGCGGAAGAAAAAAGGACTTTGGTTACACCCTCCTAAAAGAGTGAAATTGTCAAAAGATCAGAAGGAATCAACATAATCAAGAAAATCAACAACAACAAATACACAAACGACAACTCCTGTGAACCCCCCAAATTATAGATTTTCAATTTACAATAGCCCATTGAGTAGTGCTGGCTGCAATTGGCCCAGTGATTTCTGAGGAGAAGATTTAAATGTGATGGACGACGGACGTCAAGTGATGGCAAAAGCTCACATGGCCTTTGGCCAGGTGAGCTAAAAAGGGTGCACTCGACTCGCAGTCGCAAGTGATAAAGTTTACCAGTTGCTTGTCCATGGTCGGTGGTTCTCTCCGGGTACTCCGGCTTCTTCCACCACTAAAGCTGGTCGCCATGATATAGCTGAAATATTGTTGAAAGTGGCGTTAAAACACCAAAAATCAAAATAGTTTTTTTTTAAATCCACACACTGAAAAGTTGTAAAGTAAATCCATGAAATCGTATGTAAGTCGAACAATGAATGGTTATCTGAAAAGAATCGTTTCCATGCTCTGAAAGGAGGCGTTCTATACTTATATTACAATAATTGCACTTTATATACATGCAAACTTTGATATAAACATATTATCTATTTCAATGGAACTGTTATTGTCTTAAAATTGTTGTGTAATTGGTTTTGATAGACATGTTACTCGAGAAACATCACGTTTTTGAAATTTTCCTTCTTGGTGTTGCGTAGATATGTAACAAATATTTTTTTGTGCGCTGAAAATAAAATCTTCATCGCCCAGTGAGATCACGTAGGATCTTATTTCGATTTCTTGTATGTATATTGTGTTCCGTCATCTATGTTTTCAGTCACTAAGTATGGCAATTAAAAGATAAATTGACAAAAAATACTCACCGTCTGTTGTGAAAATAAATCAAAAGTCAGAATGGAAGCGTTTCTTGATTCGGAAAGGAGGCAAGAACGCCAATTTAATCGGAAAGGAGTCGTTATGAATATACACCGTGTAGTAATCTGGGTAGTTTTCTACTGTTTGTCTGTTTGTTCCTTTTCTTTCGATCGTTGTTTTCGATTAACGGTTTCTGATTTCCTTGTTGGTATTTTAAAATATTTTTTTAATACAGCGAAAGGGCGATAACCCAAATTTTACCTTTAAAAAAAACGGAAAAATAATTTATTTAAGTTTGTTTGTTTGCTTGATGGTGTTTAACGCCACTTTGAACAGTATTTCAGTTACATCGTGGTGGTCAGTTTTATAGGTGCACGAAACCGTAGAACCCGGAGAATACCACTGACCTGTGGCAAGTTTTGTTTAGTATATTAAAGTAAATTGACAATGTATTCAGTTAACCCAGTACCCAATGTTTATTTAGTATCATACCAGTATACTGTTGGCATCGATGTTGCAATCGTTTATTAATTTATGTAGTAACATAGTGTTGATTGAAAGAAATTGGCAGTGTATGAAATATTACAGTGAATTATTATCACACATATAATGCTTACTTGGGAAAAGGAAATAATCGCGAAAAACAAATGTTGTGAAAAATGTAATGAAAATGTAGATATCACTTTTAGTGAACACGATGCGCTTGTGGAATAACATTCATCAAGCTAAATATTTAAATTATGCGCGCATTCGGAAGCCGCCGTGGTCGTGATCGTATGGAAGTTGGATTTACATCTACCTATGCCAGCAGTGTCTATCACCACTAATGTTGTGAGTTCGAATCCCACAAATGACGAGGTGTAGTCGATACAACATTATGTGATAAAGTTTGTCAGTTTTCTCCAGGTACTCCGGTTTCCTCCACCAATAAAACTGACCGCCACGATATAACGATATAACCGAAATATTGTTGAAAGTGGTGTTAAACGACCACGACGGCCTCTGTTTTGTACTAGAACAACACAATGAGCTGGTTGTTTATAGCGCTAGCTCATTGTAACAACAGTCCATAGATAAGTATATCGCTCCACTAAGACACATTAGTCTGACTGTGTTACAATGTAACCGGTCTGTGATGTTGCATGCTTAAGATAAATACCAGTTGTATGTTGTATGTCCTCTTGTTTGACACGCAGCGAGAATGGAATCCACGTTATACAGTAATCGAGGTGAGCACGCCTGTGATTGTTCTACCGAAGCAGTTTAAACAGGAGAAACTTCTCCGGTGCATGTTTGGCTTAAAGGGGAATTTGCGGTAGTGCCTACCGACAAAATTGAAGGCGGACCTTATCATAAAAAAATCCCGTTGATATGAACAGCATACTGTATGTCACATGACCAACGTGACCTAAAGGTCACATACCTCAGAAATTTGAATTTTCGAAGTGATTTTTGTAGTTTTTAGACTGATGAACAGGGGCGTAACAAAGTATAAATGCATGTGTAGGCAAGATCGGCAAGGGGTCCGGCGACCGCTCAAGGTCCCCAGCGAGTCCAGGGCAGAACCCTGGTGGTGAGTCCTGGGGGAGAAGCGATTTTTAGGATTTTAAATGGAAAAGAAACTGTTTTTTTTAAGGAAATTACGACAACTCAATCAATAATATTTACGTCATCTTTCAACTATAAAGTAGAGGATTAGAAGAAAAAATCTGTTTAAAAACTGCAGTAAAAATAGATAAACAGAGACCCGATGTTTAAAAAAAACATGCCACTGGTATTTGACAATTATCAGGAGAATCATTTACCTGTAGTTGTTTACTTTTCGACAATAAGATTACAGCAATTTTGGGAATTGATACACTGGGAAATAGAAAATGCTATGGCCATACAAAGTTAATTTCTTGGTTCTCAGGCCCGCCCGCATGTGGAAATTCGTCGCCGCATTGCCGAATTTATTGCAAAAATAGTAAAAAAAAAATAATTTAATTGCGGTAGCGCCGTCCGTACGGAAAAAACAACCGCATCCGTTTTTTCTCTTATATCGCGTGGTCGATGAAACACTTTAAAACGCATCATGCTTAAATGAGATTTAAAGCATCGTTATGACAATGTATAAATAAAAAACGTGTTTCCGTTTGACATTTAGACAAAATGTCAATCGTTTCTGTGCAAATTCGGCACAAATGTTTGACAGTTTTACCAGGGAACATAATAAGGGGCTTCTTCGAAGCTTGTACCTTATTGGAATTGTTTACGGAGATAAACAAAAAATGGTACAGTACGTTGGGACCAGCGGATTGGACGTTTCCATAAACATTAACCACTTGTGATGTTTCTGCCACCATCGGAAGAAATAAAATTGAAATTTTCAATAAAGTAATGAAAAGATTTATACATTGCCATATTTTTCACCAAAAAAAAAGAAGAAAAAATGCCTCCCTCATCACTTTTTACAGCAGTAAAAGGATAAAAATAATGCCGACCTCCCTCATCAATTTTGACAAAAAAGGGCCTGAGAACCAAGTAATTAACTTTGCATGGCCTAATATGCTCGTTTTTTTGCAAATATAACCGGTAAAATGCTAATAATTCAACATTACCAGTTATATTAGCCTTTACCAGTTAAATTAGACAAATCCTGTTTATATTTGTCATGATCTTGTTATATTTGCACTTCTCTTATTAAATTAGCACATTTTTTTATATTAGCCTTTGTCGTCTTATATTTGGTAAATCTTTTTAAATTCTCGCTGTCTTTTTAAATTGTCACTTTTTTTTTTATTAAATTGTCAATGTCTTTTTAAATTCTCGCTGTCTTTTTAAATTGTCACTATTTTTTAAAATTGTCACTGTCTTTTTAAATTCTCGCTGTCTTTTTAAATTGTCACTATTTTTTTTAAATTGTCACTGTCTTTTTAAATTCTCGCTGTCTTTTTGAATTGCCACTATTTTTTTAAATTGTCACTGTCTTTTTAAATTCGCGCTGTCTTTTTAAATTGTCACTATTTTTCTAAATTGTCACTGTCTTTTTAAATTGTCGTTTCACCAGTTAAATCGGAGGGTCATCTAAGCCACCCTCTGAGTAGAGAGATTACGTAATACTGTAGTCGTCAGTGGCTGATTGAATATGATGATCTATAGTATTATATTATGGTGTATCTATATGTATATATTTATTAATGTATTTATTATTATTATTTATGTTACACTAGTCTGGCCCTTAATAAATTTAGTGTATTCAATACACAATAATCCATCACATAGTCGTAGGTAGTTGATGACAAGGTCATGTCGGTTTATATTTGATTTTCATGTCGTATTTTAACTTAATGTGATGTTTATTAAGAAATGCGACTTTAAATGTATTCAAATATTACCAAGGTGTGATACACGTACAGAATACTGTTGTCACTTCACTGTTACTTGTTTTTGATTATCATTCGAGAAATACATTAACCTTGTATTACATAGGTAAACGGAAAAAAAGTCACAGGATAAAAAGTCACAATTTTAGTAGGAAAAAAAGTCACAGGAAAAAAAGTCACAAGAAAAAAGTCACAGGAAAAAAAGTCACAATAAGGTTATATTTTGTGGAATATTATTATAGGGTATTTAATTTTCAGGGTTTTTTCTCATGAATATTTGTTTGATCAAGTGTTAATTGTGACTTTTTTGTGACATTAATTAATTAAAACAAGCAAATTTGAAATTTACTATAGATCATGTCTGGGTATTGTCACCCCTGTTCAGGTAGTGTATGGCTTCCTCTTTTTACTCATGACAGGAACATGGTGTGTGTGATAATTGTTAAAAACACATTTCAGAAATTTAAGACTTCTTTGTTGTTAAAAAATAATTACTAAAAATTTCTTTGACATGTATTTTTTTTTTAAATATGAAATGCAAAGTTTAAATTTAAATTTGAATATTTCATAATTTTTTTTTATGTGCAGTTTACATATAAACACTATTTTGTCAGTTAATTAAATTGATCAATATATACAATAAAAACTACTTAAAAATATTTTTTTTTTTATATAATTCCCTGATAAATATAAGAACAATCTGTAATAGTATTATATTATTTTTTATACTTTATTTTTATGCCATGTTTTCAACATGTAAGACATGTTTGTGTACTGTGTGGACTGATCGATCGCGAGAGCTATCTATAGCACACAGGTAAGTTATATATTTTAGCTGTATATTAATATGTATTTTTCTTTTTCAGACATTTCAAGAAAAGGTATCAAAATAGAAAATCGTTTGTTTTGCCTTATAATTTTTTTTTTTTTACTTTTCACAAGTTATTTTTATTATTTTCTGTTAAGTTTTTATTATTTACATTTGATTTTAAATTAAACTTTATTATTATTGCTGTATTTCCACTAACAAAACTATTTCTTTTATAAGTTAACTTGTTTGTGTGCATGTGTGTTTGTTTATACATATATTTCATTCTTCAAATTGCTTTTTATTGATTTTCATTAAAAAAGTGTGCAAACTGATAGTATACCTGTGAAATGATACAAGAAAATGATCACACTGACTGGGGGTTCTGACATTTTTATGGCCTTGTGTATAATTAACTTAAATACATTACTCCTTGCACTAGAAAAGGGTCCCTATCTTGTCTTCACCAATAATTAGTTCATCATTCTTCCCACCCGAAATGTTTACAAATAATTGATTTTCAATAGTTGAATTTGACTGCTAGTTACGCCAGAGAACTGTTCCAATGCTGCTGTCTTTCATAAAAAAAATCTAATGTCGGTAAGATTTTATTTTCATATTTTGTCTCGATTTTTGTAAAACAAAAACCAAAAACGAGATTGAATATTGAAATAAATTCTGAAAAGTTGAATTTGATTCCAGCTTGTACTAGAAAATGGTCCCTATCCTGTCGTCGCCAATTTAGTCTATCCGTCCAACATTCTTCCCACCCGAAATGTTTTCAAATTTTCAATACGTGTATTCAAATAGTTGAATTACTTCTTATGCGAGAGAACTGTCCCAATACTGCTGTCTTTCATAAAAAAAAAATCAAATGTCAGTTAGTAAGATTTTATTTCCGTATTTTGTTTCGATTTTTGTCTAGAACAAGAAAACCCCAAAACGAGATCGTACATGAAAATAAATTCTGAAAAGTTGAATTTGATTTCTGCTTGTACTAGAAAACGGTCCATTATTCGGATTCCGAGCTAACCAGTCTTTGCTCGTTCTCCTTAAAGCTGCGTGCTTAGCGGAGAAGCAACAATTGTATACCAATTTTATAGTCTTTGATTTGAACCGACCGGAGGTCGAACCCAGGATTTACCGCGCTTGAGGCGAGAACGCTAATCATTACGCCATGAAGTTGAAGCAGTTACAAAAATCCACATAAAAGTAAACGTCATGCAACTGGTGAACCATTGCAATTTTGGAGGTAAGATTGGTCTGTGTATTTGTGAATTTGAATTCAATTTTTTCAACATTTAGATCATTAGATGTGTGCATTTGTTAAATTAATCAAATGTGTGCAATGTTTATTTGTGCGAGAACCATGTAATGAATTTTATTGTCCTGATAAGAAGTCATTTTACCATCATCCCCCACTGAGTGACACCAATACTGTGTGTGCATGTACCAAGCTGAACTCATGTGGCCATTGCAACCTTTTATTGTACACGTGTTTGGGCAAATACATGCCATGGTAGCTGTGCATATTGTTCAGAGATTTAGAAGTAACATGATATGAAAAAAAACAAAAAACAAGAGGAGATAGAAAAAATGGACAAAGAAGGCTAACAGGAAGACTGGATAAAGGATCACTCACGATTTTTACCTGCATATGGGGTATATATATATCTCTCTCTCAGTTGATACGATATTCCAGAGCTTGTGGTTCCTATCAGGACTGATATCCTTGATAGAAGATTGTTGCTAACAAGGAAGCTACTGAATCAATGGTTCCTCTTCGTTAAGTTGAAGTCATCACTTCGAAAGTTTTATGGTCGCCACCATGACCTGGTTGACCGTTATGGAATATCTGTGTCACAAATGATCACGGATATTTTTAACTTGTCGTAAACACTTCCCGGTCCTCATTCATGATATCACAGGGTTTGTAATTAGATTAACACGACGGGTGTCACTAGTGGACAAGTTCACCTCCGGTTTTTAGTGGGGTCGTGTTTCTCGAACTTTAGTTTTATATTTTCATATGTATGTTTACTAGATCGTTGTTTGCCCTTTTGTACTTTTTCTTTTGACAATTGTGTCGTCTGTTCTTCTTCAATATACGGATTCTGATTACCGTTTTGGTATCTTCAAACTCTTCTTACACTTATCCATTACAATAGTTCCATATGGCTTTGAAGGTTTGAAAAAGTCATGGATGGTTGGTTTCATTTTGAAACTAATAAACCTTTCCCATTGTATTTCCAAAATTATTTTTGTTTGTAATCAAGTGATGTATAATACCCTCGGTTGAGTATCCCCAAACATGCGCTAAATTTTACTCCTAGATACATCAATCGGGTGAACTCTTGTCTTCCAATTTTGGATGTTGATACATTTTGTATATTCTTTAATTCCTCTTGCGAGGGCCCGGGTGGCTCAATGAGTTAGGTTGTTGGATTACCTTACAACTTATACAAACTTTTCATCAATATTGCGTGGGTTTGCTCCCGGCTTTGTAAATTACAAAAAAGGGTGCACTCGACCCTCAGCCGCATGTGATAAAGCTTACCAGTTGCTTGCGCAGGGTCGGTGTTTCTCTTCGGTTACTCCGGCTTCTTCCATCACTAAAACTGGTCGCCATGCCATAGCTGAAATATTGCTTAAAGTGGCGTTAAACACCAAAAATCAATTAATCAATCATTAATTTCTTTGATACAGTGGTCCGTCGAAGCACCGCAAAGCCAATTTGTGGTGCACTAAGACCATTATATGATGATTTAATCGTAACAAAAAGTACTAGCAATGTAAAAAATAGTTAATTTCATACAACATTTTTATACTTTTATATTAATATTTGATAATAACAATGAATAAATCGCCAATTAAAAGAGGTACGTGCCTACTCTTTTATGATCAGCATCTGTTGATTGAAATCAGTGGAACATTTTATTACCCAATGCAGGCTTGGGTTCTGTGATTTTGATAATTACCGATATTTTTTTAATAAACATTTATATATCACCTGTTGATCTTTGAAAATTTGTAAATTAATTTCTTTACCCCTTCTGATAAACTATAAATTATAACTTCTTAATGAATTATATTTTTCAATTTTCTTTAATCAAAACTGCATGTATAAAAATCATTTTATACATATATGTAAATATCTATAAATTTGGAAATTTTATGGAAATAAAAACGTACTTAATTTCGCATCCTACATAAACATGCATAACAAATAACTTCTTAAGGATAAGCTTCTTACATCATATATACTAAGAAATGTTGATAGTGAATTTATCTCGAAGTATAATCAAACACGATTCTTGAAAAAATAATGAAAACTTGAAAACTTGAAAACGGAATTTGGATTTTATTATTTCAATTGACGCAAGGATTCATATTTTTTCAAATTAAGTAAAAAAAAATTTAGACTGGATACACAGAAAATTTTCCTGTAAAGCATGTGTTTTCCTAATATAATCTATACTTCCGTAACCTTAATATTCCGTAACGTAAATAAAGGTTCGATAAACTAATTATCCATTTCAAAGAAGAAGTTAACAGATCAATTTCAACCTACACCGTTTCCCATCATGCATCAGAAATTTAGCGTCTGCTAGAGTGTATTTATGGAATAAAGTGTGAATTTCGAACTGAACAGGTAAGTAATCAATTTTGCAGATATGTGGTAATCGAATAATAATGTGATGGAAACATATTAATTCTTAACTATTGTTTAATTCAAGAAAATTAGTTGTTACATTGTCCAAAAAGACGAAAGGTCGATATAAATACGGTGCTTACAAAAATTACGACCTGTAAACATTACACGTTACGGAAAATAGCAATTTTGAAAAAATAAGAAACCTACCAAATTTAAGTAAAAAAAAAGAAAATTGCTTAAAATTTTTAGATTTCATTTATAAGTCTAATTGGATATAATGCACATATAGTTATAAATTGACAGAAGAAAACTGGAATTTTTATTAAACTGTTACGGAAGCATATTTTAATCCGTGATATTTCTGTTTGGACTAGGACAGAATTAAAAAAAAAATTGTATTTGTCATTTGCTAATTTTGTTAAAGTGTGGTAATGTATGACCTAATGTGCTTTTATCAACCTTTGACACTCTAGCAGGGACGTAGCTGAGGCTTAATAGTGTGCACGCCATAATTACTTTCGACGAGATGCAAAATGGTGCGATCTGGGGCCATTTCAGGGTTTCATATAACATAGAATCAAGCACAATTTTAAAGACTTTGATAGACAAGAATATCTTAAAATTGACACAAATCTGCCCTTCGTGTCTTAGCAGATACGAACACCTCCATTGCTTTGTACAAGTCCACTTCAAAATCTCGGTGAATATGCATCAATCCCAGGGAAGATAGCTTATCATTCTTCATAGTCGAACTAACACAAGTTTTCAAACGTCTCAGTACACTAAATGACATCTCAGCAGTAGCGCTTGCTACTGGCATGCTTAACAAAACGCATAATATTGTATCCATAGAAGGATAGAGAACTGGATTTACAGAATCTAGGATGGTAAAAAGCAGGACATATGAGAGGAGGATTCAGTCGGTACAACGGTACGGGGCACGGAAAGCCACGAAAGGGCCCGTGAATCTCTGAAGGGCCCCATAGCCTTAGCCATTGACGTTTGATTTTGATTTTTTCATTATTTTTTGGTATATTCAACTCAAATCCACAGTTTTGAGAGAAGTTTCAGTCTGTTCTCAGACCCCAAAGCAGTCTTGTTACGCCTTGCAAAATTTCTCTTGGAGGCCCTGTTACAGATACATCATCATATTTTTTTTTTCACAACCTATAATAAATTAAAAAAAAAGTATCACATCGTTGGAAAAGTTCCATAAATTCAATAGAAAAATCGTAAAAATAGGAAAATTCGATATCCCTAACACACATATACATGACAGCTCACTTTCCTGACTTAGTACAGGTACTTCAGTAAAACGTTACGGGGTTAAACTAGTTGGATTATAACTTGCCATTGTCTTAAGAAATACCAATATAGCCACATCTCCTCTGAACTGTAGATCGAGAAAAAAAACCCATAATATACTAGACAGGTAGCATGTGCATCGATAAATTCGCAATTAATATTTCGAATGTACAATAGCGACTTCCGCCCAACATGAAAACAGGGACAGATTGATGTACTTGATAAATCATCCCACCCTCTCTCCCCAACGTATGAAAAATAGAAATAGCTTTATGTGATTTAAATACGTACTAACTGCATTACATGTAAACTGCATGATGCTATTTGATAAAGACCTTTAACTAGAACAGGAACAAATGAACACCTGAATGAAATAGTGTTGTAATTAAAGATCATGAACGTGATATAGAAGTTTGAAAGAATTTCAATGTTTATTATAAATGAGGTTGAAACAAGTCACATTTTGATATCAATTCGGTTGTATTTCACTTTGACGATTTCAATTACGGAAGACGACTGCAACCAGGAAAAAATGATCACCTGAATGAAATAGTGTTGTAATTAAAAACCATGTACGTGATGTATAACACTGAAAAATATTATTATTATAAATTTTATATAACCTGACGATGTGCACGCCATGGCGTGACAACGTATATGCAGCTACGCCTCTGAACTAGTGAAAAGAAATCCAGCGAACACCGTTACGAAACATAGACATTTAGGAGATAACTGTATTGTATTTGAAAATTTCACGGCATCAATTGGACATTTGATGGTCGCAAATTGAGCTTACTGGCGACGCGTTAGCGGAGCCAGTAAACGGATATTTGCGACCATTAAATCGACAATTCATGCCGTGAATTTCAAATACAATACAGTTATCTCCATTCTAAAGTAAGCATGTGTAGGATAGACATACATACATCATATTTATATATTTCCGTATTATTGACAAGATGACATGAGCAGTAATCAGCTAAAATTAAAAAACTAATTGAGAACACATTCAGAGACAGAAATCAGACTGGAACAATAATGTTTTGACTTACAAGATAGTTTAAGAGAACTTCGAGAAATGAACTCTGTGTTTCCGTAACCACCTATATGTTCCGTAACGACAGTACTTAATATTAGTACTATTCTCATAAGTATCCGTGTGGTTCGAACAATAGATTTATGGAGACATAAGGACAAGAAACACAAATATTTTTTTTTATCAAAGTAGCTTACTGTCTGTATTTTTTTCTGTTCAATTTGTTCACAATTTTCAAATTTTATCATTGTTCACTTTTATTGATTTAATTTGTTTCACATTTTTTTATTATTCATATCATTTTACAAAGGAGAATACAGAGGTAGACAACAATAATAGGTCAATAATAGTTGTTGCCAAAAGTTTATATTACATATACTAGAAACACCTATTTTCCGTAACGAACAAAGCACTTTTAATCATCCATTATATGAAAAAATCATTTTGCCTAAAACGTTAACAATTTTGTTTTTCTTGTTCCTAAAAGTATCAAAGACTACATAAAAACCATTAGAATTATTGGCATAAAAGAAAAAAGTTGAGATAATTTGACACTTTTTTTTCAAACTAATAACAAACTCTTGAACAAACTGTAAACTGCATAGTTTTATTTGCAGCTTTAAGTTAGATATGGATAAATGTCACTTGAAGACAACATTCCATGAAATCATCAAGGTTTTACACCTTTGAACTTCATTATTCCTTAGAAAAATATAGAGTATGTCGTACTTAGAACATGCTATGTTCCGTAACGGAGTAATTTGATAGGCTTGGTTAATTCATCATTGAAAGCTTACCATATGAGTAGTGTGGCTAAAACTTCCGGATTGCATACCCAAGATCCTTCACTTATTAGTCACGTACAAATAAGATGCTTACTCTTTACTTCAAATTTTGACTTTTGGTAATTTTTTATTGACCCTGATATAGGAGAATGGCTGTTCTACGTTCTTCTTTTACTTGCATGAGTGAAACTAAGCATCAAACGGTTCGATATATACAGATTGAAAATTTTATACATACAACATTCATTACCTTATATTTCCTTTACATGAATAAATTTGATAAATGAAATGACAGTGTGTGTAAAAAATAAATATTTCCGACATTTCTACGCAAATATTACCCCTTTGCACATTATTTTCGGGGCATCGATTGATATCATGTAATTGATACTATTAAAATCAACTGATTTTTTGCTTATGATACGATAAAAAAATGTTCGAAGACACGATAAAAATTATATTGGGAGTTCTAAATTTTTCAATAAAATTGGTGTATATGCTCACTTTCGGTCATTTTATCTCTTGAAATTGTGTCGTTCGAGATAAAGTCTTAGGGAACGACCATTTAACACTTGAAGGGGAGGGGGGGGGGGTGGGGTTATGTTTTTTTCCTAAAAAAATATTCTGATTCCCAATGTTGCTGAAAGAAATATTCTGATTTTGGTGGAGGAAAAAAAAATAATCTGATTCAGAGTTTTTGTCATATAACCTAATGTTAAATTCTGGAAGAAAATTTCGCCAAAAAAATTAATATTCTAACTCTCGTGTTGTCCGAACAAAAATTTCTGGAAAAAAAAACCATAATCCCACTCCTCTCCCCCCCCCCTTC
Organism: Gigantidas platifrons; assembly: GCA_002080005.1. Taxonomy (NCBI): domain Eukaryota; kingdom Metazoa; phylum Mollusca; class Bivalvia; order Mytilida; family Modiolidae; genus Gigantidas; species Gigantidas platifrons. The sequence continues at coordinate 66,430 of MJUT01049211.1, read as the reverse complement.
CTGCAAGTTAAATGGTCGGTCCCTTATTAACGAAAATAACTTACAAGACCTTCCCTTCTTTAACAAATTGGGATAAACTTTGAATCTTTTCTAGTACAGATTCGTTTTGCCTGTAGCTTACAACAACAACAACAACAACAACAACAACAACAACATCAACAGCAAATACTTTATTGTCAATCAACACGCCCCGAAGGGGAGAAAAATCATCATTAATTTGTTACAATGATTAGCGTGATTTACAAAATTTGTTTAAATGATTTGCATTCCATGGACCTTCTAAATGTCATAAAGAGCACAAGTTAGTGGAATAGTTAATAGAAACGGAAAGTGTGCCAAGGAGACACTTACTAGAATAAGATCGCAAAAACAACAACCAAAGGGATCCAATCTCGAGAAGCTGGGCAGGTGGCCCCAAATCCATCTTTCGTCCCTTCCACTCCCGTTTTTCTCACTCTCGTCCCGTTATTTAACTCTTGAGTCCCACCCCGTGTTCTGTCTTCCCAACTCATGGTCCTCGACCTCATCTCCAGGGCCTTCTGTCCACCCTCTTTTTTATGCCCCACGACGAAAAGTCGGGAGTATAATAATAATTAACCCCTGTCCGTTCGTCCATCCGTCCGGATATAGATGCATGGTCTGTCTGACTGTCCCCTCCTACAGGTTTAGAGCTACATCTTTTATATTTTGTAGATGTTTGTAAACATTATGGAGGTGTTCATATTCGCAGAATTTTGATTTTTATAAAATATTCTCATAATGAGTTAGTTGGACTTAGTCATTTTACTCGCTGGCTGCATAAATGGGGACATAGTTTGTTGGCTAACTCATCCCTTTTGAATTGGCTATGATTTCTTATGGTCATGCGGGGGCATCATTTGTATCTTGCAGACACACTCCATTTATAATTATTCCCCCCTCACAAACAACTTTGTCCATAATTCCTTCTCTCGGTATTTAATAATTTCATGCATATATATGCTTGTGGTTGCGACATAGATGGTCAGTAATGTCCGAATATAAAGTGAACGTTTTTGGGCAATAGTAGCATTGGAATCCCGTTTTTCTCACTCTCGTCCCCTTATTTAACTCTTGAGTCCCACCCCGTGTTCTGTATTACAAGGTGTTATCCAAGTTTAAAGTAAGAAAGTGTCCATCAAAGCAACTACTTTTTATGTATGCATGCAGTTGATAATATAACATCTACGGAAAGCGAGGGGTATCTTCAGACTTCGGACTTCACACTTCGAAGTTCAGACTTCAGATTTCGGAATCGTTATTTCCGGATTTTCTCCGTCATTGGTTCTTGCATTTTCACACCAAACAAAAATGGCAGCGCCCATGAAATCAGATGACTCAGTCACTGTGACCTAGATTTCATGCTTCACTGACTTAGTCTCTATAACTGTACTGTTGTAATAGTCAATGCAGTGAACGAGGCGAACTTTGTAATCGGTGATTACCTATGTTTTTTGGGGTTTTAGCCCTTCCTGGTTTTTTTTGGGGATGGGCGAAAACGGGGTTTCCTTTCTTATATGTTATTATGTTGTCTGCTACAGAGCAGGGCGACATATGGGGATTACTTCAATCATCTTGCATTGTCATTGTCGTCACTGTCCGCATCATCACCACACTTCTCTTATCCGCTACTCCTCCTAAACCACTGCATGGAATCCAACCAAACTTTCACAGAATCTTCATGAGCATATGTACTAATGCACCTCGTATTTTATTTTGCTTACAGATAAATTGTTTATGGCCTCGCCGTAAGGTGACGGGGGCATTAAGTTTTACCCATGGAACTTGTCCGACCGTCCTTCCGTCCATCCTGTTTTGGTTTCCGTTCAATTACTTAAGTTACCTTTAGTCAAATGTATTGAAATTTGGATATGTTGTTAGGGACCGACCATTTAACTTGAAAAGGGGGGGGGGGGGGAGTTATGTTTTTTTTTCCTTCAGAAATTTATTTTTCGGTCAACACGAGAGTTAGAATATTTATTTTTTTTGTTGTCGCGCTAAGCGCGAAATTTTTTTTCCAGAATTTAACATTAGGTTATATGACAAAAACTCTGAATCAGATTAATTTTTTTCCTCCACCAAATTCAGAATATTCGTGAAAAAAAATAGATAATTACGATAAATATCAATCCTCCTTTGTTGAATTAACACAAACATATCTAAAATAAATTTCCAAATTATTGAAACACAAATTATTGATTATAAATCAGTAAATACATGGATGGGATCCTGTACACATTATCTGAAAACATTTCGGGTGGGAAGAATGATGGATGGGTAGACTAATTTGGCGACGACAGGATAGGGACCGTTTTCTAGTACAAGCAGGAATCAAATTAAACTTTTCAGAATTTATTTTAATATTCGATCTCGTTTTTGGTTTTTATTGCTCTGAACAAAAATCGAGACAAAATATGGAAATAAAATCTTACTGACATTTGCTTTTTTTTTATGAAAGACTGCAGTATTGGAACAGTTCTCCCGCGTAAGTAGCAGTCAAATTCAACTATTGAAAATTCATTATTTGAAAACATTTCATGACAACAGGTAATGAAAACAACTTAATAATTAACTTATAAAAGAAATAGTTTTGTTAGTAAAACAGCTGTTAATAAAAGCAAGGACGTATATAGAGTCTTATAAACGTCCTTGATAAAAGTAATACAGCAATAATAGTTAAGTTTAATTAAGAAATAAATGATAAAATCTTAGCAGAAAATATATAAAAGTAACTTATGGATAGTAAAAAAAATAAATAACACAAAACAAACTATTTTATATATACCTTTTCTTGAAATGTCTGTAAAATAAAAAAAAATAAACCATACAGCTATTGCTATGTACAAGAATTTACCTGTGTGCTACCATGTTTTGTACTTGTCATGCAGTACACATTCATCTCATCATTTAATTTATGAAAACCGGTAAATACACAAGGATTGATGGATTATTGTGCATTGAATACGCTAAAGTTATGACCATCCAGAATGGTACAAATAAATAAACAATAATATAATACTATTACAGATTGTTCTTATATTTATCAGGGAATTATATAAACATGTTTTTTAAAATAATTTCCTGTATTTATTGATCAATCTAATTAACTGACAAAATATTGTTTACATGTAAACTGCATATTTCTGTTGGATCGGACAAGGGCGCGTTACGGCGTTTACATAGGGATACATGATTATTTGTTTTATATCATAAACAAAAATATGTATTGTTCATT
>MJUT01049211.1:41197-55420 GCA_002080005.1 Gigantidas platifrons | reverse complement strand
TCGCTGGCTGCATAAAGGGGGACATAGTTTGTTGGCTAACTCATCTCTTTTGAATTGGCTATGATTTCTTATGGTCATGCGGGGGCATCATTTGTATCTTGCAGACACACTCCATTTATAAGTATTCCCTCCTCACAAACAACTTTGTCCATAATTCCTTCTCTCGGTATTTAATAATTTCATGCATATATATGCTTGTGGTTGTGACATGGATGGTCAATAATGTCCGAATATAAAGTGAACGTTTTTGGGCAATAGTAGCATTGGAATCTATCTGTTTCCATAGTTCAAACTTATTATTTCACCTGCAATGCAATATTACAAGGTGTTATCCAAGTTTAAAGTAAGAAAGTGTCCATCAAATCAACTACTTTTTATTTATGCATGCAGCTGATAATATAACATCTACGGAAAGCGATGGGTATCTTCAGACTTCAGACTTCACACTTCGGACTTCACACTTCGAAGTTCAGACTTCAGATTTCGGAATCGTTATTTCCGGATTTTCTCCGTCATTGGTTCTTGCATTTTCACACCAAACAAAAATGGCAGCGCCCATGAAAGCAGATGACTCAGTCACTGTGACCTAGATTTCATGCTTCACTGACTTAGTCTCTATAACTGTACTGTTGTAATAGTCAATGCAGTGAACGAGGCGAACTTTGTAATCGGTGATTACCTATGTTTTTTGGGGTTTTAGCCCTTCCTGTTTTTTTTGGGAATGGGCGAAAACGGGGTTTCCTTTCATATATGTTATTATGTTGTCTGCTACAGAGCAGGGCGACATATGGGGATTACTCCAATCATCTTGCATTGTCATTGTCGTCACTGTCCGCATCGTCACCACACTTCTCTAATCCGCTACTCCTCCTAAACCACTGCATGCAATCCAACCAAGCTTTCACAGAATCTTCATGAGCATATGTACTAATGCACCTCGTATTTTATTTTGCTTGCAGATAAATTGTTTATGGCCTCGCCGTAAGGTGATGGGGGCATTAAGTTTTACCCATGGAATTTGTCCGACCGTCTTTCCGTCCATCCTGTTTTGGTTTCCGTTCAATTACTTAAGTTATCTTTAGTCAAATGTATTGAAATTTTGATATGTTGTTCGCCCATTTAACTTGAAAAAGAGGGGGGGTGGTTGGGGGAGTTATGTTTTTTTTCCTTCAGAAATTTGTTTTTCGGTCAACACGAGAGTTAGAATATTTATTTTTTTGTTGTCGCGCTAAGCGCGAAATTTTTTTCCAGAATTTAACATTAGGTTATATGACAAAAACTCTGAATCAGATTATTTTTTTTCCTCCACCAAATTCAGAATATTCGTGAATAAAAATAGATAATTACGATAAATATCAATCCTCCTTTGTTGAATTAACACAAACATATCTAAAATAAATTTCCAAATTATTGAAACACAAATGATTGATTATAAATCAGTAAATACATGGATGGGATCCTGTACACATTATCTGAAAACACTTCGGGTGGGAAAAATGATGGATGGGTAGACTAATTTGGCGACGACAGGATAGGGACCGTTTTCTAGTACAAGCAGGAATCAAATTAAACTTTTCAGAATTTATTTAAATATTCGATCTCGTTTTTTGGTTTTTATTGCTCTGAACAAAAATCGAGACAAAATATGGAAATAAAATCTTACTGACATTTGCTTTTTTTTTATGAAAGACGGCAGTATTGGGACAGTTCTCCCGCGTAAGTAGCAGTCAAATTCAACTATTGGAAATTCATTATTTGAAAACATTTCATGACAACAGGCAATGAAAACAACTTAACAATTAACTTATAAAATAAATAGTTTTGTTAGTAAAACAGTTGTTAATAAAAGCAAGGACGTATACAGAGTCTTATAAACGTCATTGATAAAAGTAATACAGCAATAATAGTTAAGTTTAATTAAGAAATAAATGATAAAATCTTAGCAGAAAATATATAAAAGTAACTTATGGATAGTAAAAAAAATAAATAACACAAAACAAACTATTTTATATATGCCTTTTCTTGAAATGTCTGTAAAATAAAAAAAAAACATACAGCTATTGCTATGTACAAGAATTTACCTGTGTGCTACCATGTTTTGTACTTGTCATGCAGTACACATTCATCTCATCATTTAATTCATGAAAACCGGTAAATACACAAGGATTTATGGATTATTGTGTATTGAATTCGCTAAAGTTATGACCATCCAGAATGGTACAAATAAATAAACAATAATATAATACTATTACAGATTGTTCTTATATTTATCAGGGAATTATATAAACATGTTTTTAAAAATAATTTCCTGTATTTATTAATCAATCTAATTAACTGACAAAATATTGTTTACATGTAAACTGCATATTTCTGTTGAATCGGACAAGGGTGTGTTACGGCGTTTACATAGGGATACATGATTATTTGTTTTATATCATAAACAAAAATTGCTATTGTTCATTAAGGTGTCTCATTACAATAATCAGAACTTTTAAAGCACAATAACGTTGGCGCTGTGCATACGTAATCATGTGCTATAAAACAAGGCATACAAGCTTAATAGAGACCGATAATTTAATATACTTAATTCATGTTTTTAGTATTCTGTACCACTACGTGTATCACACTTTGCTAATAATTTAATATATTTAAAGTCATATTTCTTAAACATCGCATTAAGTTAAAATACGACCTGAAAATCAAATATAAACGGACATAACCTTGTCGTCAAATTGAAATAGAAATAATAATAATAAATACATTAATAAATAAATACATATACACGATAATATAATACTATAGATCATCATATTCAATGAGTCACTGACTACAGTATTACATAATCTCTCTACTCAGCGGGTGGTTCAGATGACCGTCCGATTTAACTGGTAAAACGACAATTTAAAAAGAAAGTGACAATTTAAAAAGACAGTGACAATTTAAAAAATAGTGACAATTTAAAAAGACAGCGAAAATTTATAAAGACAGTGACAATTTAAAAAAAATAGTGACAATTTAAAAAGACAGCGAGAATTTAAAAAGACAGTGACAATTTAATAAAATAGTGACAATATAAAAAGACAGAGAGAATTTAAAAAGATTTACCAAATATAAGATGACGAAGGCTAATATAAAAAAAATGTGCTAATTTAATAAGAGAAGTGCAAATATAACAAGATCATGACAAATATAAACAGGATTTGTCTAATTTAACTTGTAAAGGCTAATATAACTGGCAATGTTGAATTATTAGCATTTTACCGGTTATATTTGCAAAAAAACGAGCGTATTAGCATTTTCTATTTCCCAGTGATAGTGGATAAATACAACTCTTTTCAAAGTAGTCATCAGAATCTCCAGAGTAAAAAAAGAGGTTGATAAATAGCTATTTGCAAAGCATATGACCTTGTTTATTGTCGGAGAAAAATCGAGATAAACAACCATTTGATTTGTATTATTGCATTATACATGTATGTATGATCTTAGACTGTTAGTAGTTACAATAAAGAAAACCCCTCTTCGATACACTACGTGAGGGTTACGATTCGCTGCCATCACTTTCAATGGAGCAGCCTACTTATGGTTTTAAAGTGGGGTTTTATAAATGGCTTTACTTTTTGAAATGTGTTTCAAATAGCTCTAAATTAACCTGAAAGACTATTTTCGGTCATATTAATCTATAATTACATATTTGATACTTTAATCAAATACAAATGAAATGTCCAGCAAGCTGTTAAAATTGATGAAGTTCAGGATCAAATCAAATTACAAATTACTGTCTATATTTGATTTTTTTAAGTGAGAGGTTTCTTGTAAATCTGTTTTATGATTTAAATGACAATAAAATATTGAATTGAATTGAATTGAATTGATATAGAAATGTAAATGTACCTCTGAGCTACCTAGTTGAATTACAATAATTACAAATACAAACACAATATCTGCTTGAATATGCTGTACTTCCATTATTATTTTTGTGTAGTTTGCCAGAAACTAGCAATTTTGGGTTTTTATGCTGACCGATTCGGCAAATAAATGTGTATTACAGTAGGTCTCAAAATGTAAACAAGTCACGGATGGGCCTAAAAAAAATACACCAACAGTTAATAAATTATGACAATTTCACACGACTTTTTAGATTTTTTTTCAAAATGTAGGGAGTTCTACGTTGACATATACCAACACAATTACCAATATTTAGAATACTTACCCCGCCGCCTGAACAGGTGCTCATCGTTGATGTGTTGATGGAATGTCGCAAGGTCATGGTCGCCTTGCGGCTGGACATTTTGCTCTGAATTAGAAAAGGTTAGAAATTAATTATTGTTAATAAATTTAACAATAATTAAGATATAACAACGTCTACAAACGAAAAAGAAAATATTGTGAGAATTATATAGCTTGGCGTATTATCAGTAGTGAATGATAGCTACGGGTGAATATGAAATGACGTAAGGTGAAATATAAGAGACATTTCCCGCGCTATTTTGAGAGAAATGAACTACTAGTAAATATACGAAGAAAAGCGATTTAGTAAGATGATAAATAACTTATCGGGTGTTTGACAGGCATATATTGTAAAATATCACCCCGCTCGCCAGAATATGAAGCTTTGGGGCTCGTTCACTGGCGCTCACTCGCCCCAAAGCTTCATATTTTGGCTCACGGGATGATATTTTACGATATATGCCTGTCAAAAGCCCGATAAAATATACATATTTTCCCCGAGCTATATTTAATTTCATATTGCACAAAATATATTAAGCTAATTATTTCTTTTTTTGTAAATGAAAAATCGATATTGTTACTTCAATTTTACCAAAATTTCTCGTTGTAATATGCAGGATTTTATATTATTTATTCATATTTTTGCAAAATAAATAAATCATTTTAGCCCTGCATATTTGAAGAAAATTATTATATTGGTTTTTATCATGTTTTCTTTTTACTTCAAAACATGTTTTTTCTTGATAGAAAATTTAGTGAATTTCGATCATACTGCACCTACCTATAGCAAATAAATGTATGCCTGAATAATAGGTGCCTACATATTTTATAAAGCAGACACTTAGTGGTTGGAACAATGGCTGAGGAGTTAGAGACGAGGGTTCCAGACAAATTATTGGTCGTCGCCATTGATTTTGGAACTACTTAAACCGGAATTGGATACTCTATGATGGACACATATAAAAAAGATCCGACGAAAATATGGACTAAACATTGGGGACGAACAGGAGGATGTCCAGCTCTAGTATCAGACAAAACACCAACGTGTCTGTTACTAACACCAGACAAAGATTTCCATGCCTTTGGTTACGACGCTGAGGATAAATACTGTGAATTGAGTCAGGAAAACCAACATATTGGATGGTACTACTTTAAGAATTTCAAGATGACCCTTTACCACGAGGTGAGAATGATTTTTAACATCAATCTAAACAATTAAATTTTGATCAAATCAACCCTTATTTTTTTGTTTGTGTTGCGTGAGTTGTCGTCAGCTATAGCTGCCAAAGACAAGTTACACATACTAAGTTAGACTTTTATCATGACTAGCTCACTGATAGACACATTTCGCTCAACTGGAACACATTATGCTGGCTTTGAGCCGACCAGTATGTGGTCTTGCTCCATAACGACGTGTGCTTAGCGAAGAAGCTATCAATTTCATAGCAGCAGAAAATAACAATGTATGGTCTTTGGTGTGACCCTAACGTGAACCAAACACACGATCTACAACAAACGAAACGAATACACCAATCATTATAACAGATGATGTTTATGTAGACATTAAGTGGACTTCTAGAACTGTACAACTCGTACATGTACAGTTGTTTTTTTAGTTGTTTGGCCTCTTTACGTAAACATGTCAGGTCATATTTTTACAAAAAACTAGATTTATTGTCCCTACCCAACTCTCCACACGTTGTCATAGTTACAAAAGACTAGATTTATTGTCCCTACCCAACTGTCCAAACGTTGTCATAGTTACAAAAGACTAGATTTATTGTCCCTACCCAACTCTCCACACGTTGTCATAGTTACAAAAGACTAAATGTATTGTCCCTACCCAACTCTCCACACGTTGTCATAGTTACAGAAGCTGACTAGATTTATTGTCCCTACCCAACTCTCCACACGTTGTCATAGTTACAAAAGACTATATGTATTGTCCCTACCCAACTCTCCACACATTGTCATAGTTACAAAAGACTAAATGTATTGTCCCTACCCAACTCTCCACACGTTGTCATAGTTACAGAAGCTGACTAGATGTATTGTCCCTACCCAACTCTCCACACGTTGTCATAGTTACAAAAGACTATATTTATTGTCCCTACCCAACTCTCCACACGTTGTCATAGTTACAAAAGACTAGATTTATTGTCCCTACCCAACTCTCCACACGTTGTCATCGTTACAAAAGACTAGATTTATTGTCCCTACCCAACTCTCCACACGTTTTAAGTGGGAGTCAAAAGTCGTAGCCCCCATTGATCCATCCCGTTCTGCTTTCTATATAAAACTGTAGGTTTGTATATATTTGTTGAACTAACAATGTCGTCCAGAATATAACTGAAATACTGCTCGCTGAACGTTAAGGAATAATCAATCAATCTTTATAATAAAACAAAATATATCATCTGTCTTTTCTAACTTTTAAATGGTGTATTCCTTTAAATATTTTTTATTTTCAGAAAATAAATCGTTTAACGAAGATATACAGTGACCAGCAGTTAGAAATTTCAGCATTAGATGTCTTTAAGCACTCCATTGCTTTTATCAAGCGGGTAATTCTCACAGAACTGGACAAACAAGGCGTGTTAAACACCACGTTAGAGAAAGAACCAAAGAAGATACATGAAAACGAAATAGGATGGGTATTAACCGTGCCAGCTATCTGGGATTTCTCTGCAAAGCAATTCATGAGGGAGGCTGCTAAAAGGGTAACTATATATATTGGATGGGGGAGGACTGGTCTGGATTTTTTTTTTTATAATTTATCATCCTGTTATATTCCTAAATTCTGGTTGATGAAGTGCGGAATCGCTGGGGCGTTCCGGACAGTTCCGATGTTCATTTTTTTTTTGCTTCTCTTCTTTTGGTGCTAGTCCTATAATATAAGCCTTCGTAGGTTCATATTGTCTGCTTTTCACGTTTTCATCGGATATTTTCATTTCCTATTATTGCTGAACCCGATGAAAATATCCGATGAAAACGTGAAAAGTAGACAATATCACTGTGTAGCATCACCACCGGATATAGGTACCTCGTGAAGTCAGGTAAGGTCATTTTTTTTCTTATTTTCATCATATTCTACGTTTTTCTGACAAGTAGAGTTTTGTGATATTGATTCCTAATAATATAGCTACTATTTAAGGCTGATTATGATCCATAATTGGCTTTCTCTCTCTTCAAATCGTCAGAATCGGACCGGGTGGTACCTGTTCAAAGAAGCATGTGACGAGTTCAAAGTTATAAAAAACGCATTTAGCCTTCAACTATTCATTTGACGTTTTTGTAGAACAAAGTATTATCATATTAAAGCTTGAACAACGCTGTATTTCGAAATAAACTATTGTTTTCATTATATATCTTTATTCTCAAAAAGCCGACGCATAACATCGGTACAGATATAACTATTTACAAATATTTACATAAAATAACATAAACAGACAACATATCACATGCATGCATACAACCAATCACATACATACAATACAGAAAAAACATAAAACATACAACATATTACGAAGTCAATTAAATTTATATTTAGCTGGAAGGTAAATTTGCATTTATATTTCTTATAAATTTACATAGTTTTTTTTAAAATCGGTTTACTTCTGGTAGGCATAAGTTCTGAAAATTTCAATGTATTATGTCTTGTATTTTAGTATGCATTCTTTTCTCTTCTGATCAAAAAATTGGCATTCAAACAAATAGTGATATTCATCTCCTATGTTTCTATTGTTACATAGGATGCATACTCTATCCTGTCTAGGAATATTTAACCAGCGGCCTGTTTCAATGGGTAACTTTGTATTGCAAGTTCGAAATCTACATAATAAAACGGCATTTTTATATTCTAAAACATTTAAATATTCTTCAAATTCAAACTTTGTTTTAAATATTCTGTAGTTAATGGCTTTTGGCGAATCAATGATCTTTGAAAACCAGTTCTGTATAAATTGATCCATTAATCTCTGCTTAATGAGTGCCTTTAACCAATCTTCGTGCGGGAAATTTTGACCATCCCATATATATGAAAAGCCACATTCGTGAAATATATTCTCTGTAAATTTAATCCATTTTAACGACAGATTTTTTGTCATATATGTATGATATAAGAGATGATANCTTATCAATTTTGTCCAATATGAGATAATTCTCAATTTAATATCAATTTCAATAGGGTATCTGCCCAATTCACCGTAGACCATGTAACTAGGAGTAGTAGTTTTTAAGTTCAAAAGTAGCTTACAAAATTTTAGGTGGGCTCTCTCAATAATATCATTATCGCTGAAGCCCCATACTTCACACCCGTATAGTAAAATCGGTTTGACCATTTTATTAAATAGGTCGAGTTGACATTTTATTTTTAACTTATACATGCGTCCAAGTTTTAAGACTTCGTACAATGCTCTTGTTGCTTTGTCTACCAAATATTTCTTTGTAACATTAAAATTGCCTGTCTTTGTAAAAACAATACCAAGGTAGTTAAATTCATACACGATTTCAATATTTAAACCATTACAATCAAACTTAAGATTTTGAGGAAGTCTTCTACTTCCAAAATCCAATACCTTTGTTTTGTCGACAATAACCCTGAGTTTCCATAGACGACAGTACTCGTAGAAAGCATCGATTTGTTTCTGTAAATCAAATGGAGATTCTGCTAATACAACTGTGTCATCAGTGTAAAGAATAATAAATAATTTTAGAAATATTTCCAATTCAATTTCCAAAGCGTCTGTAATTGTAATCAAACCTTCGACATTGTTATTAAATAAGAATTCTTCCAGGTCATTTAGATATAATGAAAATAAAAAGGGGGACATGTTTTCTACTTGTCGTACTCCAATCGCGCAGCTAAAATATTCTGAGACAAAGTCTCCGTATGAAACACAAGATTTAATGTTACAATACATGTTATATATAATTCTATACATTTTACCATTTATATTATTCATAATCATTTTATAAAATAAACCATTTCTCCACACAGTGTCAAAGGCTTTCTCAAAGTCGACGAAAGCACAATAAAATTTCTTTTTTTTACATTTAAGAATTTCAAAAAGAGAATACAAAGTAAATATATTATCGGTAGTGGAATATTTGGGTCTGAATCCACACTGATTTTCTTTAATTACAGCAAAGTCTTCCGAATAGGTACAAAGTCTGTTACACAGAACAGATGTAAAAAGTTTCCCCAAGCAACTTAATATTGTAATGGGTCTATAATTTTTAGGCTCGCTTGAGTCACCCTTGTTCTTGTAAATAGGTTTAATTTTGCCAATCACCCAACTCTCAGGGATAATTCCACAATCAAATATCAAATTAAATAGCTTTTCGTATATATTTATGAATTGATGAGCAGTGGATTTAATGATACTCATTGATTATACCATCTTCCCCAGATGCTTTATCGTTTTTCAGTTTTTTTATACAATCAAAAATTTCTTCTCTGGATATATAGAGATTGATATTCTCATTGAGATTATCCATAAAATTTGAGTCAGTATTAAAGTCTAGATCATCTTCTCCAACATCCGGAGCGGCATTTAATATTTTTTTTAAATCAAATAATTTTGACGTATCGACCTGAGGTTGACTCTTTCTCTTGTGCTTATTCAGAACTTTCCAAAATTCTTTTGGGTTACTTGATTGCATTTGTTGCAATTCTTTTGACAACTGAGTACTGAAATTTCTACTCTTCTTATCAATAATATTTTTATAAATCTTTTCGTTATGTAAAAAATGTGTACGATTCTGGATCGTACTATCACATTTATATTTTCTTTTAACGCTATGATACTTCTGACGTGCATTTCTACATTCTAAATCAAACCATGGCTTATTGTTTCTTTTAGTCCCACTTGTATTACCCCCCTTTACATTATAGACTCCTAAACTTTTTTGCCCGGAGTCTGTAAATATATCACATATATCAGTTAAAAAAGAATCAATAACCATTTGATTAACATTATCTATACAAACAAGATGAATATTTCTTTCTAACTGGAGTACCTTGTCATTGTCAATATTATTAACAAATTCAACCGTTTTTTCGTGATCCCATTTTTTTATTTTATATACTATATTTGCAGAAGGTTTCTGCTTCTTATGTTGTTCAACAGTATCCATGTCGTTGGAAACTGTTACACCTATTGGTCTATGTACATCTGAGAACAACTTACTTTTTTCATGAATCTCTAAATTGCTAAAATATTTCAGAAGGTCAGGACTACTGATAAAATAATCTACAACGCTCGCTTCTCGACATGTGAACCCCCCAACATTTTTAGCATTGCCCATCCTCCCATTCATAATAAATAAATTGTGCCCTTTACAAAAATTTAATAAAAGATTACCATATCTGTTCTTTGTCTTGTCTTGACTCACTCGCTTTATTGGTAATGACAATGAGTTTAAAACACCAGTATAATTATTAACAAAATTAGAAATATCATTATGTTCTTCTTCATCTATTATGATAAAATCGTCATCCGAACTTGTTCTGGCATTAAAATCGCCTAGTAGGCAGACGTATTTTGTTGTGTTCGACAAATTTAAGTATTCTCTTTCTAGTTCATTGAATGCCTCGTCTGAAGAATACTTAGTGTATTCCGGTGGGATATAAATAGCTCCGAATAATACGGACTCACCCAAATTTAGGAATTTCCCCTGACATTTAAACCACAACACATATCTACTATCGGTATCAATCATATGAATCATCCCCTTTAAACTTTCACTGTAACCGATCACTATTCCTCCCGATCGTCTATTAGAAAGCATTTTCCGATTTTTCATATTAAAAATAAACCCTGGAAAATCAATTACGTCAATATCATCTGTTTTGGTTTCTACAAAGCAGACAATATCAAAAGAGTTAATCAACTCACAAAATTCGGGATTTCTCAATCGCGACTTAATGCCACAACAATTCAGACACAATACATTCAGTTTGTTTATGCAATTTTTACCGCTCGAAGGCATACATGTATTTGTATTTCTAACAGGTCTTTTGACGTTAGGCTCATCAATTTGCACACGTCCGTCACCGTTTTGAGTACTGTAGTCATTTAAATTGACCGAAAAATCATACATATAAAAATTTACAAGTTTTTCTGAGTAACTACTTTCGAACTTTACAGTGCTATAATAATCTGAAATGCTGACACTCTCGTCTAAAAGATAGCTTTCATTTGACGACAAACTATTTTTTGACTTAGCCTGTTTGAATAGTGAAAGAAGTAGAATTTCCAAAAAGATAGTTGTTGTGCTTTTATCATTCGCTAAAAACAAACTGTATGCTCTTTCGAATGAGACGGTAATATTTTTACATATATGAATATCAGGTGAATACTCATTACAAAGTATATGAAAACTATTGGTGAAATTATACAATAAACTAACAATTTCTTTTATGTCATTATGTTTCAACAAATTACAACAATCAAACATTATATCAATACTAAAGGTATCAAGTGAATAAGAGTCTTTATTCATATCAAGTCAATAAACAATTTATGTACAGTTAGTATAATTATTTAATACTGTCATCGGGGCGGCGTGGTCGAGTTGATCCTTTGACGTTTCTGCGGTCTTTTGTTAAGGTGAATATTAACTGGAGTTCTCATTACTGCGGTGGCGTACTCGTTAGAGCTACTGGAGTTACCGGAAATTTCCTCGTCGGGTGGGGGAATGTGTAGTATGTTATCAATGAATAGACGGTCTCGGACCATCACAACTTTCTTTCCGGCTCGTTTAGCAGCTTTTTGAGCGGGATAAAGTTTTTTCCTACGATCTTCTATTTCCTTTGGGAACTGTTGGTGAATTGAGTATGGAATTCCCTTGAGTCTATAAGCATTATTTAGAACGTATTGAAGATCATAGAAATACAAAAATCTGGCAACTATCGGTCGTCTACCTCTCGGGCCTTTACCAAATCGGTGTACGTTTCCGAATTCAATTCTGTAATCGATGCCGATTTCTTTCTCTAGGAAATGTCTCAACAGTATCTCCGTATTTTCTTCTCTGACTTCATGTAAACCTGAGAAAATTAGGTTGTTTTCCATTGACCTAGCTTTCAAGTCAAGCACGGATTCGTGTAAATCTCTCACCGCTTCCTGACAGTTACACGTGTTTGACTGCTCTTTCATGCTATTTATTTCTGAACCTAGGATTTCAGACGTTTTCTTGATTTCGGTTTTGTTCTTAGCGCATTCTACCTTAATATTGTCAAAGAGGTCTCACAGAGAAATTCATGTAAATAAGCGACATTACTGTACGGCAAATAGAAAGGTATCTATTCCCCGTACAGTAAACAACTATTCGCCGTACAATTTATCCGCTTGATTTACATGAATTTCTCTGTGAAAACAATAGTTTATTTCGAAATACAGTGTTGTTCAAGCTTAAATATGATAAAACTTTGTTCTACATAAACGTCAAATGAATAGTTGAAGGATAAACATATTTTTTACAACTTTGAACTTGTTTATTCAGCAATAGTGTGTTTCATTCTTCTTATTTGGATTGAAACGACCATATGTTCTTATTTTGACCACATTGCCTAAAATAGGTTTTCATGTGGATGTGAATCAGCTTTGTTTTGGTAATGGTTGCATTGCCAAACAATTTGTTATCATGGTATAGACCTATTACTTGTGTAATTCAATGCCAACTGGAACTGGATATGTTTTGGTAATGATTGCATTGCCAAACATCATTTCTTAGCTTAGTATTGGAAGTGACATTACCACCTGTTAATTTTCTCTTTCCTTGACACAACTTTTTTGTAAATATTCATGTTTTTGTTTTATATGTGATTTTGATCCTCTTCCGTCCTGCACCACATCTCCAATTTTGTTATGCCATCCTTATAGGCTTGTTTCACAATATTTGATGGGACAACCCCGATAGTCCGACACCCCAATAGTCCGACATCCCGATAGTCCGACACCCCGATAGTCCGACATTTTATAAACGGTTATTTTAAGCATTAAAAGGGTTATAGACAGCCTTAATTGTGATGCAATAATAAGCAAGCTGTAGTCAAGGAGTTTTTTAAACTGTTGGGAGGCCGAAAAGTGGGTATATCAAATTACCGAAATCTGTCATAAATATACAGAGATGTGGAATAAATGTCTGAGACAACAACCCAACAAAACAGCAAAATACATGACTTCACACAGAGAACATCGAGCAGTTTTCAACATAGGACCAACGTCTATTAAAGTATCGAAATGACCGATGAAAGTACCAAAATACCCTCATATCTAAATATTAAAGAGATAAAAATAGAATTAAAAGCATTTTGTCAAACAAATACGTACGTAAAAAAGCTGGTACCAGTAACAGTTAAAAAGGCATTCATTCATGTTGAAAATTCTGTAAATATACCTTTTCATATAAAAATTATCTATTATCTCTGATGCTCATATAAACAAACAAGTATTATTGGCAACAATGGCCACAGCATTTATTAATATATAAAAATGTACATATGTGAAAACTACAATTGAGATGAAATGTACTAAATAAGTTGAGATCTGTATTTGTCGAAATGTCATATGATGATCGCCGAAAATGTGTAAGGTGGCAGATCATATAGTGAACGGGCAAATTTTAGATAAGCGATTAACCCTGGAAATCAGAGGCTAATGCTATCATAGAAGTAAACAAGGCTATTAACCGAAATTATGTTATCAAAACGCAGCGAAATCAGCCAAATGACAGATCAGCGAAATTTTTTGACTTCCTTGAAAAAGAAGCTTATCTGTCAACGCCAATATAATTGGGGGGGAGCTGCGCCAAAGCTGTGCCACCTGCTGCCAGAACACGGTTTAAAAATATAGGATTTCATAGAACTACCCAAACATTATTTACAATATAAGAATGTATTATCACTATTATACATTACTTGTTAAATCAAAAATGTCATTAAAACACAACAAAATGTATATGAATATCAATACAATATATGAATGTCATATG
>MJUT01049211.1:8325-20854 GCA_002080005.1 Gigantidas platifrons | reverse complement strand
ACACACACCGCTCCAAGGTAATTGTTTTAACCCAAATAAGACAAATGGATTCAATACTGATTTGATCTGACAACAATATTCACCGACAAAAAAATCACTGACAGAAAGCTTTATATAACCAAGAAAATCATTAATAAACCTTATTTTAGTTTTTTAATGTATATTTAATTTTTCACTTTGAATTTTTAGTTATTGAAAATGACTGTATGCTATTATAATCTTGAGGGAAATAGTAATTCATACCTAATATGTTTTTCCTTGTATACATTTGTATTAGTAATTATTATATTTCATGTAAATTCCTGTGCTGAATATGTACTGATGAAATCTGGTATATATTTTAAAGACTTTCTTTTATAGAATTACAATCCCAGATTCCGTGTTATCAAACAGAAAACAAACGACGGGTAAAGTAATCTTATCAATACCATCATCATTGTGCCCGACATCACATTGCAAGGCTACAAATACAGATAAAAATAACCACAGGATTCTTATCAGGTTAATAGTAAGAAAAATATACATGTTGATATAGTGTGAAGTGGGCTGACTGTCATTTATCACAAATAAAACGTAGACCAGTATCAAATTTAGTGCGCACGACACGTTTCTGGAATAACCTTCATCAGGTAGGATCAAGAAAGAAAGATTGGACACCAAATAATTTAAAGGTTTTTGGAAGCATTTAAACCAAAGGTTCTAAATAGGATAGCCAAAACCGGATATGGTCACATATTCTTGAAGGGGGGTGGGGGGACCTTAGTTTTAATAATAATTACATTATTTACGATCTGTAAATTGCAGTAATAAATGTATCTAAGAAACCATGTCAGTGCCGAAGCACTGACTACTAGGCGGATGATGCTCTCGTGATAGTAATACAACGTTGATATCAAATGTGAGTGGGCACGACCTCGTTGTGCAGAATTAACTTAGAACTCGTATGTTTTTTTTTCATACTGACAAAGTTCTACTAGTAATAATATGAAACACCACCTTAATTAAGTCAAATTGAAATTTCTACTACTTTCGATCACTGCATTATTTAAATAAAAGTTTTATTCAAAGTCTAAACTTACTGAATATCATTTAGTCTTTTTAACTAGTATAGAAAGATGTAACACATACAGCACAATATAATTAAACATTCATATATTAACCTATTGTATTAGTAATTTGTGTACTTTAGTTTTCATCAATTAATATAAGTTTTTTTTTTTTTAATTTGTTTATAACAAAATGTTGTTTTCAATCAACAATCATAAAATTTGGAAATGAAAAATTGTGGGTTGTTATTTGATGTATTATTTCTTATAATTATTTGTTATTATAAAAATTTGTATTGTATTTTTTGTTTATTTATCAAGCCGGTGTCATACATCATCATATTTAATATATCTGTATAAGATTGATGTAAAGTTACATGATGTTGTATAAATGATTAAATTAAATTTGTAATAACCAGAACAGAGTTTTTCCCCTTATTTCAGCAATAATGCTATGCCATTAATTCCACTCACACAGGTGGCAATACCCATTTCAAAAGTACATGCCATGTGCAACTCATGTTTGGAAGCTAATGTTACAAATCCGAATTCAAATGAATACAAACTTACAACAATCGTCTTGGATATTGCCGGTCATAGACTTTTCAAACATGTTGGAATTAAGAAAGATGAAATAGAGAAACGTTCCTTTCTGAACCTGTCGTTTTCCTATAAAGGTCTTAATGTAATTAACTTATGCAATATCCGTCATCACAAATTGGTCAAATATAAAAGTTCACCATATTTTAAGGATCAGTTCGAATCTATAATCTCGTATGCATTTACGATACATATAGCAACAAAAATATTTAACTACAAAGACGTGTTGCATCATCTCAATATTGACGATTTCAAATCTAAGCTTCTTAATTATACTCATGCAAGTTCTTCATTCATAAATAATCCGGCTGGCCAGGTTTTAAGTGATGACCTTGACATTATCAAACACACCTCTCTACGAGATGCTTTCGCTAAAGATCCTAAATATCATGAGCCGAAATCCATAAACAGGAAACATAAAATTAAAAGTGGAAAAAAGTGAAAAGGAGGACTTAGATACTCTTTCCGAGTGGGTGAAGAGTGTGATGTCGCTGATACAATTTAGAATTAAGAACGCAATGGGTCTATGAACACTCGCTCTATCAATCTTTAAAGATCCAAATGTTACTAAACACATATGTTATTGACTCAGCCGACAAGGACCCTAACAATATTGTTTCTGTGTATAAATCACATTACATAGGCTGCTTGATAAAGGAATTAGGTAATGACAATTCGCTTGGCAACCCTTCATATACCCCGACGGCACTTACGAAAGTGGAAATCCTGGACAAGCATAGGTCTATTTTATGTTGCTTGGGAATTTCAACCAAAGATGAAGAACTGAATCTACCTTACTCTACTGGATTTCTAACTTATACAAGTGTCCTTTTAAAAATCGTTTTATTGCTGGGTCTGATAAATGCTCCACGAAATGTCTTTCCAAATATATACTATCAGTGGTCAAAAATGAGCTTTTCAGAGTTACTGTTATACTAGCTACTCAAGGAGTGGTGTTAATCAGATGTGGATTCTGAGAACGCCAATTATCTGTTAGAGCACATACAGTCTAGGTGAAGTAATCTTACAAATACCGTCATCGTTCCCGACATCACATTGCAAGGTTACAAATAAAAACAAAAATAACTACAGGATTCCCATCAGGTTATTAGTTAGAAAATTTAACATTTTGATGTAGTTTGAAGTGGGTGACTGCCATTTACTACAAATAATAACCTAGATATCAATTTAGTGCGCACGACACGTTTCTGGAATAACCTTCATCAGGTAGGATCAAGAAAGAAAGATTGGACACCAAATAATTTAAAGTTTTTGGGAGCAATAAAACCAAAGTTTCTAAACAGGATAGCCATAATCGGCTAAGGTCACCTATACATGAGGGAGGAGAACCTTAGTTTTATCTAAGGTCACCCGTGTCTGAGGGAGGAGAACCTTAGTTTTATCTAAGGTCACCCGTGTCTGAGGGAGGAGAACCTTAGTTTTATTAATAATTACATTATTTAGGACCTGTAGATTTCAGTAATAAATATATCTAATAAACCATGTTAGTGCTGAAACAATGACTACTGGAGGGGGAATGATGCCATCGGGGATTAATAGTCCACCACCAGAGGTATCCACCTAATGATAGTAATACAAACCTACATATATAAGGTTAGTGGGTACAACGTCATTGTGTAGAATTGACTTGGAACTCGTATGTTATTTTTACTACTGACAAAGTTCTACTAGTAATAAAACGAAGCATTACCTCAATTAAGGCAAATCGAAATTTCACCTACTTCTGATCACTGCAATATTTAAATAAAAGTGTTAGCCAAAGTCTAAACTTACTGAATATCAGTTTACCTTTTAACTAGTATAAAAAGATGCAAAACATACAGCACAATATAATTAAACATTCATATATTAACATGTTGTATTATTATTAGTAATTTGTGTACTTTATTTTTCATCAATTAATATAAGTTTTTTTTATTTATAATTTCTTGATTACAAAATGTCGTTTTCAATCAACAATCATAAAATTTGAAAATGAAAAATTGTGGGTTGTTATTTCATGTGTTATTTATTATAATTATTTGTTATTCTAAAGATTTTATCGTATTTTTGTTTATTTATCAAGCAGGTGTCATATATCATCATATTTAATATATATGTATAAGATTGGTGTGGAGTTACATGATGTTGCATAAATTAATGATTAAATTAAATTTGTAATAACCAGATGAGAGTTGTTTCCCTTATTTTTTAGCAACAATGCTATTCCATTGTTTCCACTCATACAGTAGGTAATGCCCTTTTCAAAACTACATTCCTTGTACAACTGATGTTTGGAAGCTAATGTTACAAATACAAATTCAAATGAATACCAATTTACAACAATCGTCTTGGATATTGCCGGTCACAGACTTTTCAAACATGTTGGAATTAAGAAAGATGAAATAGAGAAACGTTCCTTTCTGTAGCTGTCGTTTTCCTATAAAGGTCGTAATGCAATTAACTTAGGAAATATCCGTCATCACAAATTGGTCAAATATAAAATTTCACCATATTTTAAGGATCAGTTCGAACCTATAATCTCGTATGCATTTTCGATACCTATAGCAACAAAAATATTTAACTACAAACACGTGTTCCATCATCTCAATATTGACGATTTCAAATCTAAGCTTCTTAATTATACTCATGCAAGTTCTTCATTCATAAATAATCCGGCTGGCCAGGTTTTAAGTGATGACCTTGACATTATCAAACACACCTCTCTACGAGATGCTTTCGCTAAAGAGCTTAAATATCGTGAGCCTAAATCCATAAACAGGAAAAATAACATTAAAAGTGGAAAAAAGTGAAAAGGAGAACTTAGATACTCTTTCCGAGTGGGTGAAGAGTGTGATGTCGCTGATACAATTTAGAATTAAGAGCGCAATGGGTATATGAGCACTCGCTCTATCAATCTTTAAAGATCCAAATGTTACTAAACACATATGTTATTGACTCAGCCGACATGGACCCTAACAATATTGTTTCTGTGTATAAATCACATTACATAGGCTGCTTCATAAATGAATTAGGTAATGACAATTCGCTTGGCAACCCTACATATACCCCGACGGCACTTACGAAAGTGGAAATCCTTGACCAGCATAGGTCTATTTTATGTTCCTTGGGAATTTCAACCAAAGATGAAGAACTGGATCTACCCTACCCTACTGGATTCCTAACTTATACAAGTGTCCTTTTAAAAATCGTTTTATTGCTGGGTCTGATAAATGCTCCATGAAATTTCTTTCCAAATATATACTATCAGTGGTCAAAAATGAGGTTTTCAGAGTTACTGTTATACTTGCTACTCAAGGAGTGGTGTGAATCAGATGTGGATTCTGAGAACGCTAATTATCTGTTAGAGCACATACAGTCTAGGTAAAGTAATCTTACAAATACCGTCATCATCGTTCCCGACATCACATTGCAAGGTTACAAATAAAAACAAAAATAACTTCAGGATTCCCATCAGGTTATTAGTTAGAAAATTAGACATTTTGATGTAGTTTGAGGTGGATGACTGCCATTTACTACAAATAATAACCTAGATATCAATTTAGTGCGCACGACACGTTTCTGGAATAACCTTCATCAGGTAGGTTCAAGAAAGAAAGATTGGACACCAAATAATTTAAAGTTTTTGGGAGCAATAAAACCAAAGTTTCTAAACAGGATAGCCATAATCGGCTAAGGTCATCTATACATGAGGGAGGAGAACCTTAGTAAGGTCACCTATGTCTGAGGGAGGAGAACCTTAGTAAGGTCACCTATGTCTGAGGGAGGAGAACCTTAGTAAGGTCACCTATGTCTGAGGGAGGAGAACCTTAGTAAGGTCACCTATGTCTGAGGGAGGAGAACCTTGGTTTTATTAATAATTACATTATTTAGGAAATGTAAATTTCAGTAATAAATATATCTAATAACCCATGTGAGTGCTGAAACAATGACTACTGGAGGGGGAATGATGCCATCGGGGACTAATAGTGCAGCAGCAGAGGTATTCACCCAGTGATAGTAATACAAACGTACATATATAATGTTAGTGGGCACGACGTCATTGTCCAGAATTGACTTGGAACTCGTATGTTATTTTCAATACTGACAAAGTTCTACTAGTAATAAAATGAAGCACTACCTCAATTAAGGCAAATCGAAATTTCACCTACTTCTGATTACTGCAATATTTAAATAAAAGTGTTAGTCAAAGTCTAAACTTACTGAATATCATTTTACCATTTTAACTAGTATAAAAAGATGCAAAACATACAGCACAATATAATTAAGCTTTCATATATTAACATGTTGTATTAGTATTAGTAATTTGTGTACTTTATTTTTCATCAATTAATATAAGCTTTTTTTATTTATAATTTGTTGATGACAAAATGTTGTTTTCAATCAACAATCATAAAATTTGAAAATGAAAAATTGTGGGTTGTTATTTCATGTGTTATTTATTATAATTATTTGTTATTTTAAATATGTTATTGTATTTTTGTTTATTCATCAAGCAGGTGTCATATATCATCATATTTAATATATCTGTATAAGATTGATGTGGAGTTACATGATGTTGCATAAATTAATGATTAAATTAAATTTGTAATAACCAGATCAGAGTTGTTTCCCTTATATTTAGCAACAATGCTATACCATTGTTTCCACTCATACAGTAGGCAATACCCTTTTCAAAACTACATTCCTTGTACAACTGATGTTTGGAAGCTAATGTTACAAATACAAATTCAAATGAATACCAACTTACAACAATCGTCTTGGATATTGCCGGTCACAGACTTTTCAAACATGTTGGAATTAAGAAAGATGAAATAGAGAAACGTTCCTTTCTGAAGCTGTCGTTTTCCTATAAAGGTCTTAATGCAATTAACTTAGGCAATATCCGTCATCACAAATTGGTCAAATATAAAATTTCACCATATTTTAAGGATCAGTCCGAACCTATAATCTCGTATGCATTTACCATACATATAGCAACAAAAATATTTAACTACAAACACGTGTTGCATCATCTCAATATTGACGATTTCAAATCTAAGCATCTTAATTATACTCATGCAAGTTCTTCATTCATAAATAATCCGGCTGGCCAGGTTTTAAGTGATGACCTTGAAATTATCAAACACACCTCTCTACGAGATGCTTTCGCTAAAGAGCTTAAATATCGTGAGCCTAAATCCATAAACAGGAAACATAACATTAAAAGTGGAAAAAAGTGAAAAAGAGGACTTAGATACTCTTTCCGAGTGGGTGAAGAGTTTCCCTTTTAGAATTAAGAGCGCAATGGGTCTATGAGCACTCGCCCTATCAATCTTTAAAGGTCCAAATGTTACTAAACACATATGTTATTGACTCAGCCGACATGGACCCTAACAATATTGTTTCTGTGTATAAATCACATTACATAGGCTGCTTGATAAAGGAATTAGTTAATGACAATTCGCTTGGCAACCCTACATATACCCCAACGACACTTACGAAAGTGGACATCATGGACAAGCATAGGTCTATTTTATGTTCCTTGGGAATTTCAACCAAAGATGAAGAACTGGATCTACCTTACTCTACTGGATTTCTAACTTATACAAGTGTCCTTTCAAAAATCGTTTTATTGCTGGGTTTGATAAATGCTGCACGAACTTTCTTTCCAAATATATACTATCAGTGGTCAAAAATGAGCTTTTCAGAGTTACTGTTATACTAGCTACTCAAGGAGTGGTGTGAATCAGATGTGGATTCTGAGAACGCTAAATATCTGTTAGAGCACATACAGTCTAGGTGAAGTAATCTTACAAATACCGTCATCATCGTTCCCGACATCACATTGCAAGGTTACAAATAAAAACAAAAATAACTACAGGATTCCCATCAGGTTATTAGTTAGAAAATTTAACATTTTGATGTAGTTTGAAGTGGGTGACTGCCATTTACTACAAATAATAACCTAGATATCAACTTAGTGCGCACGACACGTTTCTGGAATAACCTTCATCAGGTAGGATCAAGAAAGAAAGATTGGACACCAAATAATTTAAAGTTTTTGGGAGCAATGACACCAAAGTTTCTAAACAGGATAGCCATAATCGGCTAAGGTCACCTATGTCTGAGGGAGGAGAACCTTAGTTTGATTAATAATTACATTATTTAGGAACTGTAGATTCCAGTAATAAATAGATCTAATAAACCATGTTAGTGCTGAAACAATGACTACTGGAGGGGGAATGATGCCCTCGGGGATTAATAGTCCACCACCAGAGGTATCCACCTAATGATAGTAATACAAACCTACATATCAAATGTTAGTGGGCACAACGTCATTTTTCAAAATTGACTTAGAACTCGTATGTTATTTTTACTACTGACAAAGTTGTGCTAGTAATAATATGAAGCACTACCTCCATTAAGGCAAATCGAAATTTCAACTACTTTCGATCACTGCAATATTTAAATAAAAGTGTTAGTCAAAGTCTAAACTTACTGAATATCATTTTACCTTTTTAACTAGTATAAAAAGATGCAAAACATACAGCACAATATAATTAAACATTCATATATTAACCTGTTGTATTAGTAATTTGTGTACTTTATTCTTCATCAATTAATATTTGTTTTTTTTTTTATTTATAATTTTTTATGACAAAATGTTGTTTTCAATCAACAATCATAAAATTTGAAAATGAAAAATTGTGGGTTGTTATTTCATGTATTATTTCTTATAATTTTTTCTTATTTTAAAGATTTGCATTGTATTTTTTGTTTATTTATCAAGCAGGTGTCATATAGCATCATATTTAATATATCTGTATTAGATTGATGTAGAGTTACATGATGTTGTATAAATGGTTAAATTAAATTTGTAATAACGAGAACAGAGTTGTTTCCCTTATTTTAGCAATAATGCTATACCATTGATTCCACTCACACAGTTGGCAATACCCCTTTCAAAACTACATGCCTTGTACAACTCATGTTTGGAAGCTAATGTTACAAATACGAATTCAAATGAATACAAACTTACAACAATCGTCTTGGATATTGCCGGTCACAGACTTTTCAAATATGTTAGAATTAAGAAAGATGAAATAGAGAAACGTTCCTTTCTGAAACTGTCGTTTGCCTACAAAGGTCTTGATGCATTTAACTTAGGCAATATCCTTCATCACAAATCCGTCAAATATAAAATTTCACCATATTTTAAGGATCATTCCGTACCTATAATCTCGTATGCATTTACCATACATATAGCAACAAAATTATTTAACTACAAACACGTGTTGCATGACCTCAATATTCTTAATTATACCCATGCAAGTTCTCCATTCATAAATAATCCGGCTGGTCAGATTTTAAGTGATGACCTTGACATTATCAGCCACACCTTTCGACCAGATGTTTTCACCAAAGGGCTTACATATCGTGAGCCTAAATCCATAAACAGGAAACACAACTTTAAAATTGAAAAAACGTGAAAAGGAGGACTTATATACTCTTTCCGAGTGGGTGAAGAGTGTGATGTCGCAGATATAATTTAGAATTAAGAACGCAATGGGTCTATGAGCGCTCGGTCTATATCGATCTTTTAAGATCCAAATGTTACTAAACACATGTTATTGACTCAGCCGACAAGGACCCTAACAATATTGTTTCTGTGTATAAATCACATTACGTAGACTGCTTGATAAAGGAATTAGGTATTGATAATTCACTTGGCAACCTTACATATACCCCGACGGCACTTACGAAAGAGGAAATCATGGACAAGCATAGGTATATTTTATGTTCCTTAGGAATTTCAACCAAAGATGAAGAACTGGATCTACCTTACTACTGGATTCCTAACTTAAACAAGTGTCTTTTCAAAAATCGTTTTATTGCTGGGTCTGATAAATGCTCCACGAAACTTCTCTCCAAATATATACTATCAGCTTTTCAGAGTTACTGTCATACTAGCTTCTCAATGGATGGTGCGAATCGGATGTGGATTCTGAAGAACGCTAAAGATCTGTTAGAGTACATACAATCTAGGTCCCTCTCCTCCTGCAATATCATTAACACATGTGACTTCTCTAACATCTACACAACTTTTTCTCACTCTAAGCTGAAAGATAAATTAAGGAGTTGGTCGAACTGTGTTTCATGAAAAGTAATGACCAACGTAGATACAAATACCGTGTTCTAGGAAGAGACAGAACTTATTTTGTAAAAAAAACAAAAAAACCTCTCATTCTACCATGCTCCTCTTCTCGGCGACATGTTCTGTTATTCACACGAGGCAGAGTTCTCAAGAAAAACGAAAAGAAGCTACCCGATCCTTTAATTTCACGTTCCGCTATATAGATTATGTCATTTCAATAATTAATTCTAGGTCGAAATTGACAGTGAGGGGCGGTTAAGAACGAAACTACGATAAAAGAGATTATTTCAATTTTCTTATAGTCAATTTTCCATTGATATGTAGGAACATTCCAGCAGCATCTGCATATGGAGTATATATCTCTCAATTGATACCACATTCCAGAACGTGTGGTTGCTATCACGATTTCCTTGATAGAGGGTTACTGGGAACAAGGAAGCTACTGAATCAAGGGTTCTTATTGGTTAAGTTGAAGTCATAACTTCGAAAGTTTTACGTTCGCCACCATGACATGGTTGACCGTCATGGAATATCTGTCTCAGAAATCACCACGGCTTTGTTACACTTGTCGTAAACACTTCCCAGTCCTTTCCTCATTCATCACTAATCACCGGGTTTGTAACTAGACCTGGGCCAAACCCACGATCTACCGCACTTGGTAGGGTAGTGGATGATTAATACACCTGATATCACACAAATGTGGGGGTTCGTTTAACTTGGTGACTATATTAACATCTATCTTCTGTCGAAGTGGCAATACAATTAGAAACAAAAAATACCACACTCAGTAGAAATCATATGATCAAATCGAATTGCCACCTTTTTATATAAAACGTAATGTAGTCAAATGTAGTCGGTTTGATAATGTCAAAGAGCTTGTCATACAGGATTATGTCCCGTCTGGTATTTTTTATTGTCCCTCTGAGAAAGGGATCCAATCCATCGGGTTACAGGAATCATCATCAACTGTTTTTACGATTCGCGCTTTGTGTAAAGTGAAACTTTATAATTTCATTTCACAACATATACACACCCTTTTATTCGCCACCGTCATTGCAGTACGTATTTAACTTCACACATCCAACTCCAATTCGTTTAATTCCCTAAGGATCAAAACAAATTTGTTTCCACCTCAAACAAACATGATTTTGTAAATTCTGAAAAGTATCAACAACAAATAAACAATAGATAGACAATAGACAATATTTTATTGGCACAAACTCAATTACAATAATTGGAAAAGACCAATTGTAATACAATAGCAATAAGGATATGCATATATGCAATATATACTAAATTAACAACATAAATAACAATTCTATGACATAACTGTATTAAGATATACTATCTTTTCTAATTTTTAACAAATTTGATATAAAGTCGGTGCATAATATGTTAATTCGCACCGATTTATTATTATTGATCATATGTTGTACCTTTTGTTAAATTCATCTTAAATGTAGAATTACTTTTGTAGGACACTTATTAATTTTTTCAGTGACTTTTGTTTTGTTTTTGTTTTCTTTATTTATAATTTTTGCTTTGTTCAATTTGTCAGTTTTATACTTCATACTTTGTGTACAGTTTATTTGTTGAGTGTTTATGTTTGTACTTTTGATGCTCGCCAACATGTGGCTTTCGTCAATAAACTATATGATTTGATTTGTTAAGTAACAAAGAAATTATGATTTATCTACATGTGTAGTTTATTGATAGTTGTCTCCCTTTCAATACAAGGAAGTGAAACCCATGCCATTTCTCCTTAACTTCAGGAAACAAATAATGTGTAAGATAACTTACTTTTGTCTCGTTTATTCATTTTGTTTGTATCCTATTATTATCATACGATAGTCTAACATACTTACGGTAAACTATGTCATCTGTATTTAAACCTTTATTGTGTCAATTATAACATTCCACAAATGTCCTATACATAATAGATCATTTATGTCTGGGACAAAACATGCTTTACACGATCTGATCTTATATATTGAAAAGAAACGAAAACAAAGATGTTCCGATTTATTTACGTGTTGATTCCGTATATTTACATACATAAGACGTACCGCTGGCATGGGTCGATTTTTTAACTTTCAGTTTCAACAATACTATTAATTGTATGTTTGGTGTATGGTTACATTATAATAGTAGATGTGTGAGTGACTGTTATTTTTTATTTCCGATTTTAGGTCATGCGATAGTTTTATTATATGACTGTATTGTAAATTTTCCAATAGGTGGTTTTTGTTATAATATTTATCAATGGCTGATAATTCTTCAGCAGACCCCCTTAACCCCCCCCTTTTTTTCCCCACACACCCACACCAGCTCCTTTACTGCGGTCGCAAATACTTCTATAAACATTAGGGAAATGTTGTTGATATAATCTAATGGGATAAGCTGCAAAATTATTTTATTTTATTTAATTATTTATTATTATTATTATCATTATTATTATTATTATTATTATTATGTGCTGCATCCTGTTTATTTTGCATTAATAGATGATCGTTCTCTAACAACTGCACAATGTATTAACCGGTATTGTTATCGTAATGTAATATTTGCTAATGTGTACGCTAAGTTGGGAGAATACATGTATGTAATGGGCGTGTTTTCAAGCTCTAGCTGCACTTTCTTCTAATTTTAGCTCTGGAAATATCATATTTGATCTTGTTAGCAATGTAACTCTTTCAATAAATAATGATAAAGATATATTATATTT
>MJUT01049204.1:2481-15721 GCA_002080005.1 Gigantidas platifrons | reverse complement strand
AAAAAACCATGATTTTACCAGAAAAAAACAATAGATTAATCTGAATTTCGAACTCGCTCTAAATAATAGTGTAATAATGCTTCCTACCAAAAATTATGTTGATCGGCCAAAAACTAAGAGCACTATCGCGTTAACGAAGATATCCATACGCCCGCCCACCCATCTTTCGCCAAAACGTAAGCCGACTGCAACTTCGTTGCAACTCGGCTAAAAAGGGGAAAAATGCAAAAAAAAAACAACAAACAAACAAACTTAGAATTCTGGGAGTTAGATGTTGCATAAACTATATTTTGCAATTAACATGACAAATAGAATAGAATAAAATTGGTCATTAAAGATTACTGTTTAGGATAAGAGGTCCATAAATAGGTGATCTCCGATTTTTGTGAAATTTTGCATGCAACTAGATTGTAAGGACCTGCATCCAGATTTTGAAAAAAATAATACATGTTATAGGTTTTTGGATATGATTTATCAACGATTTATACCCCGAAAATGAATCCGATTACATCATAAAAATGTTACCTATAAATTAGAACAATAAATGTGATGTTATATTTTTTTTCTACAGAAAATCTGTAGGACACCTACCTTTGGCATATAATGAAATTTCAAAAAGTTTCATGCAGTTTTAACCAAATATATAAAATATTTTTTCTTTTCAATATTTGGATGCTACATGTAGTCCTTACAATTTAGTTGCATGCAAAAGTTCACAAAACATCCAACAGATCCAAACATTTATGGACACAGAGGCCAAGTTGGCTCAATGAGTTAGGTCGTTGGATCTAACTCATACAAGCTTATCACCAAAACGGTGTGGGTTCACGCCTGGCTTTGTAAATTACAAAAAGGGTGCACTCGACTTGCAGCCACAAGTGATTAAGTTTACCAGTTGCTTGCCCATGGTCGGTGGTTCTCTCCGGCTTCCTCCACCACTAAAACTGGATGCCATGATATAGCTAAAATATTGTTGAAAGTGGCAATAAAACACCAAAAATAAAAACCCATTTATGGACATCTTACATTGCGACATTTCAGACTTTCAGACAAAGTTCACTCATATTTGTTGACTGTTTTAAACACAGGTTTCCTACAAAGTGACCGGGTTCAATGGTATATACAAAATTAATTGGCTCAAACATTAAAGTATTGAAGACTGTTGCATCATCAAAATCAATCAATCTTTATTTGTATACATTTATCATAAAATGTTCTGTTATTTAATGTATTATAATGATTAAATCAATAAATGATGTCTGACAGAATTTTAAGATCTGTTTCGTATTAAAAGTCAATTGTCTCCTTTGCCACCACCGCCTATCCTTTCTTGCACAAACTTCAAGAAATTGGTGGCACATTCGGTAATATTTGCCTCATCTGTGTTATGACACGTCAGAAGAACTTCTGAAAGTAAAAATAAAGATTTCTATTACTATTTCTGATATATACCTGAACACACAAGTTAATGAGTTTATTGAAGTTTAATACACATTTGGTTTAAGTGAATGGTTTCTGTTGCATTCAAATAACCACAAGTTGAAATGCTAGTATTTATATCTGAAACATATCTGAGTTCACATAATATCCAACTTGTTCTCATTTCTTTAATGTGCATGCCAACAAAATTGAAATGACTAGGTACACAAAACTGTTGCTACTGTAGTTACCTTAGTCCTTAATCTGTATATTGTTTATTTGGATTTCTTCGCATGTATATTTGCAGTTTACTTTTTAGGACAAAATGAAGCACTATGTAAATTTCACTGCTACTGTTTAAAATTCACTACAAATACCCCCTCCCCTCCTAAAAAAATGTTTTAATAATCTTAATATTTGCATAGCGTCCAATAACACAATCAATTATTAGATTATCATATTAAATGCTAACTTTTTATAAGATATAGACGGGGTTATCACCAGCTTATCTCAAAACCACCAGGGCTGCCATTAAGAGGTCACGTGCTGCGTCGGCCATAACAGTCGTGAAAGATAACACATGTGCATCAATAAGCTATAGTAAACATTAGCTGTCTTTTATTTTCACATCGATTTTTTTTGGGGGGGTATTATTTCTTGTATTTAAATTATGGCCAGTGAAGTAAAATATAAAAAGGTGGTGAAAATTCGTGTGCCGTCAACGGTTGTTCAAATAATCGCCGTAAATTAAATGAATGGAAACAAACTTTTTCTGAATTACATAAACAAAAACATGAAGACTGTTCTTGTATGATTCCATATAGACTACATATGATGCCCTCTAAGGAGTCAATACTATTACAGTGGGCAATCGCTTTAAATAAAAAAAATATCTCCCTTACTAAGTAGGTATTTGTTTGCTCAGAACATTTTTTGGACGGAAAGCCGACAGAAAGAAACCAAATTCCACAACTTAAGCTGGGGTATGAAAAAAAGACAACCCCTGGCCGGCGAAAACTGATGAGACATGAACCAGAAAGTTAAAAAAACCGAAACTAATACAGGAAGAAAGCGGTGCGGGGATATATTCCGGTGATCCTGTTTCTACATCTTCAGGACATAAAACGGAACACCTTCCAGAAGCTATCTGTGAATTTAATGGTCTTGAACCGTCAAGTGTTAGCGCAGGGACACAATACAAATATTCAGACTTTTTGGGAAAACGGATGATCTCACATACGCGAAACCATGGACTAACAACCAGACTATGTTTACACAGACAAAATTACTTTGCATGGACGAAAAGGGTGTTCAAGTTATGACTGAAACCGGTACGATGTCGGTAAAAGGCAGTATAGTGACAGATTGCCACTCTGTTGTATACCGGGCGAACGAAAGTGGTATTTTTTACTTTGGTTGAACTAATGAAAATAGAAAATACATTAACTTTCCAACTTGATGTCGCCGATCAGTTGCTTCTTGTGTTAATGAAACTAAAATTAAATTTACTGTTCAATGATTTAGCCCGTAGATTTGGAATTTCAAAAGGCTTAGCCAGTAGAATGTATAATTCATGGATGCCAGTTCTTGCTGAAAAGCTTCAAGGCTTGGTAGTTTGGTTGCCGCGTGAAACTATACGAGCAGTCGAGCATACGAGTAGTCACCATTGCAGATATTCTGTATGAAGTGTATAATCTTATTAAATCACCACTTGGAATAATGGAATAATTTATCATAAATATATAAACAATATTGATATTACTTAGGGGGAAAAGGTGGGGGGCTTTTATTAGGATTAGGAAACAAACAAACATTTTCCTTCAAAAATCGT
Source organism: Gigantidas platifrons (assembly GCA_002080005.1). Lineage (NCBI taxonomy): Eukaryota > Metazoa > Mollusca > Bivalvia > Mytilida > Modiolidae > Gigantidas > Gigantidas platifrons. The sequence continues at coordinate 12,471 of MJUT01049204.1, read as the reverse complement.
AAACTTCTGCGAGTATGTAATGCTTGTAGTATCTGCGTGTTTATCTACATTCACGACCTTAATGGCGGACGGAACAATTATGTCACATAGCGGCGGCGTGCAGTACTAAGGGGGGTAATTTGAAAACCCTGTCTATACTTAATAAAGATTTTACTTGAAGAACATCAAAATGAAAAGAATAAAACTTTGTAAATACTATTACTTAAGTAAAGTCTTGAAAATCATTAAAAAAAATGACAATCTTAATAATAATCACTAACCTTTGATTAGTCTAAATAAGCATGACTTTGCAAAAGGGAATTTATCCTTCTAGCCCTTCATGTTCATCCCAGCCATCAGTCCATTACTCATACATCTGAATAAAGAAAATCAAATACACAATGTATTATCAAAACCATTCCATGGAATTATGCATTAAAATTGGATTGGTATAGTACTGACTGCAAACACAAAATGGACAGGATTTAACTAATAGCTACATTTGTATAATGGTTATTGTAACTCCCATTCCCTTGGAATGATATTGCAAATATGTATTATTCTGCACCTTTAGCAAATTTGATTAGGGGGAAAAAATTGCCTTTCTGCAGACTACTGTTTGTCACAACTACAACAATTTTGTTAATTTCTTAGAAGTCTGTATAATTTCCAGTTTGCACTTTTCACATATGAAATTTTGTGTCTAGGACCTATATTATGGTCAACTTTTTGTAATAGATCTTATAAGCCATCTTTTTTCTCCAACTTCGGTATTTGTTGTACATTTTGTAACTTATTCCAACATTCTATAACTGTTGAAAAAGTGGCTCAACAATCAGCCAACACCTTAATTGTGGTTTAATTAAAACAAATGTGTATGGCAGTTGTTGACCCATACATACTGTAAGTGAGTATGATTAAATAGTGTCCGCCGTGAAATATTGTCCTCTGTTACAATTGTTTTCTATGATAAAGTCTGAGGACGGAATAAAGTGCAGAGGCGACTTCTTTTGGTCTATTGGGGATTTTTCATTTGAAAAAGATACAATCGGACACATTTTCACAGGACAATATTATGCCTACAGGTCAGCCTGGTCAGCAAATTTACACATGTATTTTAATTCTGTATTTTACCAGCAAAAAATATAATAAAATGAAAAAAAGAAGGTGAACATGGGACACATATACTCTTGTCAAAATCAAAGTTGACAGACCTTTTGTGATTCTTAACACAGCCAAATTTCACAACATTTGACCAAATCCAAGACAAACTAAAGTTATTGAAGGGAAACCAAAACATGACAGAGGGAAAGACAGACGAACAAGGGTACAACATAATGCAAAATTGGTCAACTAGAATAAAAGTAAATGCACACAAACCAATGTGTCCACGGTTGAACGACAACGAATAACTACCCCAAAATAGGGTGTCCCTATTGATAGTATACTTGCAGAAACAGTGTTTTAACATGTATAATCTGCTGTTTTTTTCATTTTCATGAGTCACCTTAACAGACTTGGGGTCAATTACTGTCAAATGTAATCGATTACATTACAATTACTTAGCAATTTTCATGATTATATTACGATTACATCAATTTTCAAATGTAATCGATTAAATTACAATTACTATGTAAATGTAATCAATTACATTACTGATTACATTTAATGTCATGATAACCAATATATTAGTGTTTTATGTTATTTTGTCTCAATTGCATCTGTCCAATATCTCTTCTTTTTTAATGTATCTCTTACTCAGAACTATGAATTAAATTAAGCTTTAATGTGATTATTACATGCAATAACATACAGTATATTGTAAACTATAAATTTTCATTTTCCTTTTTTTTCATAAAATATTTTGTGTCTTATTACTATGACCAAATATTATAACATACATTTGCACATATTAACAATATATATAAAATAATTTTAAACATCCTGTCAAAGTTTATTGTGGATATAAACTAGCAGTTGACCTGTGACACTGATAAAATTTGTAATTAAGGTCTTATTCATGACACCAAATTATGTAACAATCACCATTACTAAATTTCACACCATTTCAATGTGTGTCCTTGATATAAGATTCAGAAAAAAAAAAACCAAGTCATTCAGACTCTAATAACTTGCTTAAAAATATGCATAATTTCTCAGTCTAAATACGAAAATTAAATCCTTAATTTATGCAAATTTGTTTAATAAAATATCCATTACAAGTTGCAGAGTAAACCACAAATAATGAAAATTATTATATAATTCAATATTAAAAGGAAAATCAGCTCCAAAATCAAAAGAAGAAATATCACATATCTCTGAATATAAGATACAAGCCCCATTGGAATATTCTTTTTAAAAAATCCAAAATTTTACAAATATTACAACTGGCTATTTATCAGTTAATTTGTAATATGCATGATTGAAAATAATTTTTTATTCTACTAAGAGCATAAAAAATAAATGTTTCTGAAAATTATAATTTACATTTTGCTTTTTATATAATATTTTTATTGAAATTTAGATCTCTTTTTAAACTTGTATAAGAAATCTTCAAGAGATACCTATAGTTTGGTTCATATAAAATATTTCTTTATCTTATGGGAATCATGAGGACATAGAAGCAATTTCATATATGAAATCTTGAAAGTTGTATCAGATAATTTATGAATTTTAGAGTTTGTTGTGTTTTTCACTAGCCAACAAACTGTTTTCACTGAAATTTTGAAACCCCAACGACAACTTATACTCCGACTTTAAATAAAATTAGTATCCGAGATATTATTTGTTTGGATATCAAGTCTTTGAAGTCATAATTACTACTTAATATTTGTTTGTACATGTAGCTGTGAAAATTTTGAATGCAATTAAACAAAGAATAATATCTTTTGATCATGTTGTGATTGCCACTTTATTTTAATAGATTTGTTTGGAGTTTTTAACAATTAAATTCCATAACATTTTTTTTATGTAGACATTAATAAACTTTATATTTTTTTCTAGTAAACCATTCTACATTATTTGTTTTATAAATTTCATGAAGAAAATTCATTTACATAAATGATACATTAAATATCTAAGGAGATATATGTTTCAGTTAAGACAAAATAAGTCAAAATGATGAAAAGTAATCTAAATGTAATCAGAAAGTAATCATGATTACAGGATCAAAATGAATGTAATCGATTACATTACGATTACATGTAATCTAAAAAATGTTTGATTACAGATTACATCCGATTACATGAAAAAATATAATCGATTACAACTGATTACGATTACCCCATGTCTGTAGCGTAACAGACAGTAAGTAGGAAGTCACAAACCTATGTGACACTTCAAAGTGGTTTTTTTGTGCAGCAACTGGGGAGTCAAACAACAAAGTTTACAAACACAACACTAACACTGCCATTTAACCAGGGTTTAAAACGAAAATATTGGTGGTGGTGCTTTGTGATATGCAAATTACCTTTCCAAAACAGTTTTCACCAAAAACAACACCTTCAGGATACTAAAAATCTTCTGCTTCTTCGTGTCTCTGTCAGTCTGTGTTGATATGCGCTCTCGATATTTGAACTGCTCGGTAATGCGCACGTGCGAATTTTGTTACTTCCTGTTTCTAGCCCGCGAAAATTTTAAAATGATAAAACGAAATTTTACCTACGGATTCGATTAACAGCAGGGGCGGATCCAGGACTTAAAATAATCGCGCCGAGTGGAGCGAGGCGCGACAATTTTTTGGGTATTTCGTGTGAAAAATGGTGGTTACTAGTAGGAAGGAAGTCCCAGTAAGAGACTTATATTAAATTGAAATAGAGACATATTTGGCTATGATTTAAATTAAGGGATGTGTCTGAGGGAAAAAAAAGAGATGGGGGGTTCATGAAAATATAATTAGAAAGGGGTTGGCCTAAAAGTGAAATAGGCATTTTGCTCTTTTTGAACCAACTTCATTATTTGCTGACTGCTAAAAACTATTTTAGCCCATCTTTCAATTTGTGAGAAATGCTATTGCAACTAGTTTCCAACTAATATATGAAAATAATAATCGTAGTCACCAAAAACAAATAAATCCAGAATTCTCTACCCAAAAAGGGCCTAACCCAAGAGTTTCAAATAAGCCCTCCCCCTTTAATATTGCATCTCCTTTGAACTGAGAAGTTGGATGTCCAACGTTGAAACAACGTTGCTGTTTTCAACGTTGTTCCTACTACGTAATATCAACGTAGAAATTGTAACGTTGAAACAATGTTGAATTTTGGTTGTTCAACGTAACAACCAATTTTCAACGTTGATTCAACGTTGTTGTGCCTGCTGGGTAATTTCTATGTACTATGTCGAAACAAGGGCAGATAACTCTGGATATACAAATCATTTAATGCCTGCTGGGTAATTTCTATTCTATGTACTATGTCGAAACAAGGGCAGATAACTCTGGATATACTAATCATTTAATACCTGCTGGGTAATTTCTATTCTATGTACTATGTTGAAACAAGGGCAGATAACTCTGGATATACAAATCACAGGGTCATCTACCTTGTTGTAATTGGTTCCTCTTTTGATAATGAACAGGTATGTCGAGCTTCATTTCACTGCCTATCATAATTATTGAGAAATTATATTTTGTTAAGAAATTCTAAGTCAAAAAGGGGGAATAACTCAAATAAAATGCTGGATGGAGTTGTCTTCTCTTGTCAACAGATCGGGGTCAACACTTTCTACAAGTGAATAGTGTATCGAGTTTCAAGTTAATAGCTTTGATAGTTATTGAGAAATTTTAATTATACTAAAAAAATATCCCTAATTTCTATGTACTACGTCAAAACAAGGACAGATAACTCTGGATATTCAAATCACAGGGTCATCTGCCTTGTTGTAATTGGTTCCTCTTTTAATAGTGAACAAGTATTCCAAGTTTCAAATGGATACCTTTGATAGTTTTTGAGAAATGGACGCCGGAGTGACAACAATAGCTCGCCTTTTTTTCTTCGAAAAGCCGAGCTAAAAATGGGCCATTAAAAATTAGATTTGAGCCAATGTCAATAAACCCAATATTCTAATCAAAATATATTTGAAACATTTTTTTGCTATTAAATGAGTCTATTCTAACTATTCATTGTAAATCATGTAAATTGTAATATTTGATAACGTGTCTCTTAACATAGTTCCCATATTAAGCAGATTGAATGGTCTGAATGACGAGGGTGCTGTCATGGCCGTGATCATATGGTAGTTGGATTTATAACTACATATGCAATCGGTGACCGTGCCTATCACCACTGATGTTGGTTCGAATCCTGCTCAGGGCGAAGTGTACAACAAAATTATGTGATAAACTTTGTCTGTGACTTGCAGCAGGTCAGTGGTTTTCTCGTGCTGTTTGATTGAAGCCAATTGATGGTGTTTGATTAAAGCCAAGTGATGCCCGTTTGATTGAAGTTTGATTGAAGTCACGTAATGCTGTTTGATTGAAGGTAAGTGATACTGTTTGATTTAAGTTAAGTGATGCAGTGGACTTAAATTATTGAAGATAAGTTTTTATAATGAATTAACAAAAGAATTCAAAATGCCTTTACTCTGACAATGTGTTAATACATTGTAGTATATTTTACAACTGTTTTTCTTCCAAATGCCAAAAAAGTTGAAGTAATGATTTTATCTGTTTACTATGGAAGCATGAAAGGGACATAGAGACACAGTCAAACCTGTATTAAGAGGACACTGTATAAGACCTATCTTATAAGGTCACCTCTTAAAAGGGGTTTCAATACATCTGAAATTTTCTATGCTGGACGAGAAAAAGTTGACCTTTTAATACAGGTGACTGCTCAATAGAGGTGACCGCATGGGCAGGTTTTACTATTTATTTATCACATGGCAACTAGATATCAATGTCTGGCCACAAAATACTAGTGTGTGTCCACTGTCCAGGACATACTATCAAGTGGTCACAAGATACTAACTAGGATACCCAAATTATAAGGAATGCTAAGAAGCAAAGGGACAATCCAGATACATAATTACAACAGTACAAGCATAAAGATAAAACACTAAATTCAGCACAAAAAAAAATGGAAATGATACCAGATGCTTTGAAAGAATTATCATCTCCTGCTCCATTATGTTAGCACCCGTTGTGATGTCATAACTGTCAAATCGAAAAGAAACCCCAAATAACAAAAATAGTAGAAAATGCGATCAATAAATGTCAGCTATCCCAGCACTCAAAACATTTACACTATGTAAATTGAACACAAGTCAAAAAGAAAGAATAATTTCTCTAATAAGCTTATCTAAAGAACTGTATATTTTTAGTTTTCTAAAACAAATTAAAAAAGTTAAACAAATATACCAATTTTTCTAATTAGATCCTTCCTTTTCATTATCATTATCATTTACTTCTACTTATCTTTTATATCAGACCACCTCTTAGTTTACCTGTTTCAATTGGTATTGTGTAAGGAGTTTAAGAAACTGAAAATGGAACTCATCTATACATTACAAGTTGTACAGGTATAGGTTATAGAGAAGATTATATAGCAGTCAATGCTCAGATATTTTTTTAGCTTATAACAAACATACCTTCAAAAGAGAAAAAAATAAACTAGAGGCTCAATGGGTTAAGCCTGTGTTGCTAACATGTCATTTTATTCCAAGAAAACTTTATACATAACCTTCCATAATAGGTTCCTACCAAATTTTAATTAATTTAGCCAAATGCTTTTAGAGAATATTTTTTTAAGAGGCCAAACACAAACAAGAACTGTCAATGGTGGCTATATTAGTTGTACAATCAGCACGAAATATGGAAATTTTGTGCAGCATTTCCTATACATCATCCCTACAAAGTAATATTTCATTGTGCCTTCTAGTTTCGAGATTTTTTTTAAATTTCAGCCAATCAGAAACAAGAATTGCCATGGTGACCATTTATTTTGTCCAATCAGAAACAAGAATTGCCATGGTGACCATTTATTTTGTCCAATCAGGATAAAATGAGGAAATTTTATAGAAGACTTTCTATAGATGCTTCCTGTAAAAATATGCTTTATAGAGGTGTCTAAGGAAAAGATTCTTAGTATTTGACCAACCAGAACCAAGAATAGAATGGGACGAAATGAGCAATTTTTTTAAGAGAATCTTCAATAGATGCTTCCTTACCATACCTGTTAACCCTCCCGCATTTCGCGGGAGACTCCCGCTTTTGAGCTCGGCCTCCCGCGCGGGAGACTAAAAACTCCCGCTTTGAAATACTTCTCCCACATTATCTCCCGCGACCATAAATTTGATTAAAATCGAAAATTAGGACGCCATTTTTGTTGTTTTTATCAGCTGGGTCATTAAAACATTTGCGTGAATCAGCCGATTGCTACTCGGAATTCTCTCGGTTTTTACTAGAATGCCGATAATGTAAGTTGTTTACAATATCGAATGGATAACTACACGAATCAAAGTTGTGAAAAAAGAAGATTTGAAGGCAAGTATCGTTCAATTACTTACTTAAATACGAAAAAAACTTTAAAAAAAATACAGTTCAACTATGTCACAATCAAGGAGACGTTGAAATTCAGGACCTAGCACCCCTTCTTCAAAGAAAAAGAAACATTATTGCAAATTCTTGGGAGGACTGGACAAAATTATACGATTGGGTGCAGCCTACTTCTTTTGGGAATGATATGGCATTTTGCAAACTTTGTTCTACAAATTTTAGTGTCAGCCATGGTGGTGTATATGATATTAAAAGACATGCTGATGGAGATTCACACAAAAAAAGCAGTTGCTTCAACAAGGAAATCAACCAATCTTAAATTTTTTTGTTAAAAAAAATCCAGACAGATATGAGATCTGAGTTGAACAATGACACACTTTGTTCTTTATTATGTGCAAAGCAAAATCAAAACTTGTTGTGTTGAGTAAGAACCAAGTGACTCTGTTCTAAGATCAGCAAAACAAGCTGTATTGTTCTACCAAAGTGGTTTGAAGTAATGTTGCTCAGCAACAACAATAAAAGTTGTACAGTAAATTTTGTTTGCTTTAATCTAACAATTTTAGTGTGAAAAAGTTTGTCACACAAAATCTCCCACATACACAATCTCTGAGGTTAACAGGTATGCCTTACCACATTTCGGTTCATTTTGTCCATGTGGTTTCAGAGAAGATTTTTAGAAATTTACCAACCAGAAACAATAATTGCCTATGGTGGCCATGTTTGTTAATTTAGCCATCTTAATAGAAAGCCTTCCATAGATGTTTCATACCAAGTTTCAGTTCATTTGGTCAAGCTGCCCGCCCGGACGGTTGCAGAGGAAAAGATTAGAAATTGACCAACAGGAAACAAGAATTGTCTATGGCGACTATGTTTGTAAATGGATTGGGATGAAATGAGCAATCATTATAGAAGACCTATCATAGATGCTTGCTACCCAGTTTCAGTTCATTAGGCCATGTGGTTTAAGAGTAGATTCAAATGTAAAATGTTAACAGACAACAGACACCAAGTGATGACAAAAGCTCACATGCCCTTTGGCCAGGTGAGCTAAAAAATTAATTGAACATGTATGCCTTAACAAAGGACAAAAAAATAGATTTTAACTTCCAACTTCTGATCAGAATAGAAATTGATACATGTATTTTGTATACTTGTATGAGAATTATTTTCGAATTTGAATGCAGATATAATATTTTCAACATACATTGTACATCTAACTAGGAATATGGAAACATTAAAAAGTTTCATGAGATTATATGAATGTTTTATGATTAAAAAATAATGTTTGGCAGGGGCGTAGCTAGAGCAAATCGAAGTATACACATAATTTCGGCGAGGTGTCAGGGGGCCTCTAAAGGCCCCCAGTAGGTCCAAGACAAAGTCCTGGTAGGGGGTTTCCCCTCGGATGCTCCTGGATTTTACATACTTCATAACCTGTTTGCGCGAGTGTGTTTTGTTCTACAGTTCACTATCTGTGATTTACGGACAGGTCATATGTGCCGGAGATGGATATATAGAAAACATGTATTGAAGATATGACATATAATTCGTTATCATATACTTGCTCAAGATATGTTTAATTTTGCATATGTCATAAATTCGAAATGCAATTTTGGAAGGGGGCCACCCAAGGACCATTCCACCAAAGTTTGGTTGCAATTGGCCAAGTTATTTCTAAGGAGAAGATTAAAATGTGAAATGTTGATGGACGGACAATGGACAAAAAGTGATGGCAATAGCTCACATGACCTAAAGGCCAGGTGAGCTTAAAAAGGAAATGTTAAAGATCCACATTTTTACGTAGTGTCTGTAGACCATAGTTTTTAGATCACCTGACTGCATTATATTGCACTTCAGTTTAATATTTAATTATTTTCTATATCAGACATGGTATATATTGTAGAAAGCATTAAAGTTTTTGATAGATGTGACAGCTTTCCTCTGAGTTGAGGAAAACATTGTCCGTAGATCAATATTTCAAAGTTCACATTTTAAGCTTTAGAACTCAAATTTTGTATCTTACAATCATTAAATGATGTTTCCATCTTTAAATTAGGGTTATTAATTGATTAGTCATCTTAATTTGTACACAATAAAACAAATATGGGTAATTTGCTACATACTCATTCTGTTGTGTAAAATATGAGTAAATTATAGAATTTCTTACAGTAGACAAATGACTGATTAATGCTTAGTATATATTGTTACCATAAATCTTCATTCAAAATCTATTTTGCTATAATATGATAATAAATGCATGTATGGTCTACGGACACTACACAAACCACATTGTATATGATAATGAACCATTAACCTTTTCCACAACAATAAACTGATTGAAATAGAGACAGAAGAAGAAAACACAAAACAGGGCTCTACAATTCATACCAGCACCTACTAGTCCCTGACTAGTAAGGAAACATTTTTTACTCCCCAACAAAACAATGTTACTTGCCATATTTCGTACTATATATCTCCGATATGTATTTATTTGTACATCACAGTTATCAATTCAAATA
>MJUT01049195.1:75795-86391 GCA_002080005.1 Gigantidas platifrons | reverse complement strand
GACGTCAGGGATAGCCACAACGCAACCAATACATAATTTGGCGTTTCTAAATCCAGGATGAGTAGGAGTTTAACGTGAGTCGACTTCACTTACTTTCCCTACAAGTAAGAAAATGAATATTTTACTCAATATGAGGGTGTTCTCATTTCTCCAAAAATGTGATTTGTATTTGACCCAAAAACATTATTATTTGTTTTCTATTGTTGGCAATTAACTAGTGTGTTGAATATTAAAATTGTATTTGTTCATATTAAATAAACGTTAGGAAAAACCAAAGGGGGTATCAAGAATGGACAATCCAGAGACACTACTAACATTGGGTACACAAGACACAGGATGAAGACAAAAAAAACCACACAACACAGAAAACTAAAAGGTTGAGCAACACGAACGCCACCGAAAATCCGGGAGCTAGTCATTTCAAAACGACGGCCGTGTCGTCCTTCATCTTTTATTTGAATAGTAAATTATTGTACTATTACGCTCACAGTGTCAACAATCTATATCAATGGAAGAGTTCCGAAAAATAAATTCTGAACACAATTCCGTTTACGGTCCGGTTTTACTTTTAACAATGTTGAATATCCGGAAAAAAAATTGTGTTTGGTTAAATAATGCGTATACTCTGATCTTTTCGTCAGAATACTACATATATATGATACATTGATTTGATTGGTCATTTTTCCAGTATGAGTAGCATTAATTCTAATAACGTTTTATAACCGCAATGACATTTTTTATCGTGGGTATTAGTGGACTCATTGCGGGAATTTGAGGGTTCACTGGTGGTATTTGTATGTTCAATGTGGGTATTTGTGTGTTGACTGTGGGTTCAATGAGGGTATTGGTGTGTTCCCTGTGGGTATTTGTGGGTTCATTGAGAGTATTGGTGTGTTCATTGTTGGTATTTGTGGATTCATTGTTGGTATTTGTGGGTTCACTGTGGGTATTTGTGTGTTCATTATAGGTATTTGTGGGTTCGCTGTGGTATTGTTGGGTTCACTCTGTGTATTTGTGTGTTCATTGAGGGTATTTGTGGGCTCACTGGGGTTCATTGTGTGTATTTGGGGATTCACGTTGGTATTGTTGGGTTCACTATGGGATTGGTGGATTCATTTTCGGCATTAGTACGTTCACTGTGGGTATTTGTGGGTAAATGTTCCAGTCGAGTTTCAGTATCGTTCAGTCAGAACACTACATATATGTGATACATTGTTCTGCTTGGTCGTTTTTCAAGTATGAGTAGTGCTCGTTCTAAAACCGCAATGACATTTTTAATCGTGGGTATTTGTGGACTCAATGCCGGAATTTGATTGTTCACTAAGAGTATTTGTTGGTTCAATGTGGGTATCCACTGTGGGTATTGTGTGTTGATTGTGGGTTCCTTATGGGTATTTGTGGGTTCTCTATGGGTATTTGTGGATTTATTGATGGTATTGATATCTTCATTGTGGGTTCACTGTGGGTTCATTGTTGTATAGTTTGATTTACTGTGGATATTTGTGTGGTCATTGTGTATACTTTGGGTTCACTGTGGGTTCATTGTCGGTATTTGTGTGTTTATTGTGGTTATTGGTGTGTTTATTGTAGGTATTTGTGGGAGGTCTCATTATTTGCTGTGTCATATCGGTCTTCGTTTATGTTTCACTGTTATTATTCTGTTAATATGACCTGTGATAGTTTTGTTAGATATATTTGTGGGAGATCCAGTTGTCTCATCATTTGCTGTGTTATTTCAGGCTTAGTATTATGTTAATATGAACTGCGATGGCATTGTTAGATATATGTTTTATCGAATTTTACAGTTCCCAAATCATGCAATTTTTATTAAAACTAAGGTTCTCCTCCCTCAGATATAGTTGATCTTTGCAGATCTTGGCTATCTTGTTTAAGTCCTTGGGTGTTCGTGCTCCCAATGACTTACAAAATAATTTGGCTTTCAAATATTTCAGCCTTTGGCGTACGTGATGAAGATTATTCCAGAAATACGTCGTGTGCACTTAATTTTATATCTACGTTTATGTTACCTCTTTTGGATATATTGTCCTTGTCCTGGTAAATCCTCAAAATTTTAAACATTTACAAGTCTATGTTAAATCTAGGTAAGCAAACAACACATGTGAAAATTCCCAACAGTGACAGACAAATATAGAGTATAATATTTTGTTTCTTTCACTACATAACCTGACCATATATAAAACAATACATCCCGCTGTTCATATGAGTGAGTGAGTGAGTGATTGTTGTCTAACGGACACGCAGCACAGTAATTTTTCAGCTATATCATGGCGAGAACAACTTAATTTTCAATGAGATGATGATGATGTCTGCTTTGAACTAGACAATAACGCTGAGTTGGATTTTTATAGTGCTAGCACACTGTAACAACAGTCCGCGGGTAGCCATGTCGCTCCACAAGGCCACATTATCCGAGCCAATCAGTCTTTGTTCTTTTACCTTAATGCTGCGTGCTTATCGGAGAAGAAACCAATACCAATTTTATAGACTTTGATTTGACCCGACCGAGGTTTGAACCACCATATACTGCACTCGAGGCTAGCACTCTAACCATTACGCCACCGATGCGGTCCGCTATTCATATATCATTGTGGTTGGGTTACTACAATTTTGATATAAACATCCCGCAGGGAACCCTTTGTATAATATAAAAGTTAGAGAAAACCGAAGGAGCAATGAAGAATGGAGATTCCAAATACACTGGTAACATTGAGTACACAAGAAACAAGATTAAGAGAAAGCTCAAAATATAAGCAACACGAAAACCGCCATAAAACAAGGGGTGACAGCCGTGCTCGCGAAGACATTAACCCCCCTACAAACAAAAGGAGTAAAGACGAACTGAACATCGTTGTTGTGCGGCAATCACAACACGGAAGTAATAAATATGACATAGTTTGTTCCACTTCCGGGTAAATCTCAACCAAATGCACTCGTCACAACTCGGCCGATTTCGTATCTCCATTTCACCTCGTTCGTAATACAATATCTGTCATTATATCTTCTTTCGAAAATCTGCAACGTTGGAGAAATTGTGGCAATTTAAAAAACGACGCTGCCAGTTAAACATCAGATATATTAAGACTTGATGTGGCTTTGTCCTAAATTTGTAGTATATAGGTAGCCTTTGAATGAAGTGTGTGACTTTGAGATCAAATTTCATTGGCAATGTATATATACAATTTTGCTGACATAAAGTTGATAAACTGATTCGAAAGCCCAAGTAGATTTTTGTTCACTGTAAATTGTTTTGAAATATATAATCCATGTTTTAATCGCCATTCAGTTAGAGCACTTCTTTAGTTTGCAGCATAACACTGAGTACAGTGTCACTTCTGGCGAATGAGTGTTAATCATATACATATATCACATTCCGTAGTAGAGCCAAGCAGTGGATTCATCCGAGGTTTGCCGATTGCTCGGAAAGGGAGTCCGTCGGTTGTGCGATACGAATCTAACACACAACACGTTCTCAGTATGGGACGTAATGAAAACGTAGATAGATATAGATAACTGTGGACGATTCATCCGAGGTTTGGCGATTGCTCGAAAAGGTTCGTTGGTTGTACGAAACGAATCAAACACACAACTCGTTCTCAGTATGGGACGTAATGAAAACGTAGATATCTAATTTAGTGCGCACGATGCGTTTCTTGCACAACCTTAATCATGGACTATCAAAGTCAGAAGATTGATTTGCCAAGGAGGTTGTCAGAATCCGTAGGTCGAAGCAGGACAGACACCATAATGTCCAAAAGATTGATTGATTAATTGATTTTCTGGTGTTTTAACCACACTTTCAGCAATATTTCAGCTATATCATGGCACCCAGTTTTAGTGATGGAGGAAACCAGAGTCCCGGAGAGGACCACCAATACTGGGAAAACAATTGGTAAACTTTATCACTTACGGCTGCGAGTAGAGAGCAGTCTTTTTTTTGTAATTTACAAAGTCGGGCGCAAACCTCCGCCGTATTGGTGATATGATTGTATGAGTTATTAGGTAATCCAACTACCTAGCTCATTGAGCCACCCGGGCCCTACAACTATATAACTCATTGAGCCACCCTGACCCTCTCGAGGACCAGAAATGCAAATGTAATAGATATGACGTATTCTTTTCAAGTGGAGATTAAATATAATACAAATGAACGGACAAGGGTTGATAGGATTCGAATCTCGAGGGTTCAAATCAAATTAACGCACAATGGTTTACAGCAATATGTCGCCATTTTCCAAACATAGAAAATTGTTCGATATTTGAACGTGATTTCAGAAGCAGGTTACTTGGCTCTAATCATTTTAGTGACCTTATTAGATATATAATCAGACATGAACGTTTTCCTCCTCAAAGAATTACGGACATGGGGGAAGAAATAATATTATTGAATGAGGAAATAATGAGGATATTAACACATAAGATATAGTATGATAAAATAATGTAAGCCACCTATGCTCGGTAGTTTACATACGTTTTACTTTGAACCAATCTTTCAGTTTTTATTGTGAGTTTGGTGTGATTGTTTTGTTCGTTATTTCTGTTCTATTCTATTATGTCTTGATAAAGTTTCTCAGTTACTGCATGCCCGATTTTATTCCTCCTCTTTTGGTTATTTTAGGTGGTTTAATGGTATTTATATTTGTTGTTCTGTCCCTGATATTTGACTCCACTGGCTTTCCATAGTTTTAATAATCGAGCGAGAGTTCCTTTTGTAACTGACGAATTTTATCAGTGTATGTGTTGTGTACGTTTTTATTATGATTCCATGGTTAAAATAATGATAATTTGTCATTATAACATGTTTATTCTGTAGTTCTCTCAGACTTTACATACATGTAATTCTAAGTTTTCTTTCAACAGCAATAAATAGCATTACAAAGTAATCATAATAACTAACTAATGTTGTGGTGTCCGACGTGGTGGGATATAGCTTACTGTACAAAACGATTTGACGACTTAATTGTCCATGCTACTTATATATTTAAACCTCACCTAATTAATTTATTCTCATTTTGTCCAGTTTGACTATTTCCGCCAACAGAACTTTGGGCTATCTACCATTACTGATTGCGCTCGCGTATATATAAGAAATCTAAAGTCTCACGTTGCTTCCTAGTAACTTAATTAACTACAGAAATCCCACATCATGTCATTTCCTTAATAACAGAATAAATCCACAAAAAGTGACCATCACTTTTATACAAAATGTACAGCGATATGACGCAACTTAACCGCAAGGTGCGAAATACAATACAGTTACACAATTCAATTATCAAAATCAATCCAGAATAATTAATTATTCTATACAGTTGTGAAAATTGTCGTCTGCTAAATAGCACACAGTAAAACGTATAGACATAAAAATTTAACTGTCAAAGTCGCACAATCCAACATAACAAACTCAGAATAATATCCAAGTATCATCTGGACAGTACAGCATCACAAAACAAATGTCACTGACTTGATATGCCTCAAAGGAATATCCCTCCAATTGAATCAATAAAACATTAATAACAATCATGATATGATATGAAATTCCATTCATACATTATATACAGTACCTTTCAGAGCAACTAAAATCATAACCATTCATAAGGCGTGAAGCCTAAAAATTCCCGTCCAAGAGTCTGGCATGAAATTGGAGATTCCCATTCATGTACATTTGTATAATGGCCTTCTTTTTCTTGGGACAAACATTGGCCTTCTTGTTTGACCCCTTCTGCATCATAATTTAATTGGCCTCCTTCATTCTGGACCAGATGTTGGCCATCTACTCTGATCCCTTCCCGTTTAAACGTTCTTTTCTAGGAGACATTTGAGTCAATGGACGTTCCGAGGAAGGCATGAAGCCTTTAAATTGTCCATGATATTGACTTTGACCTCTACCTTGAACCCTAAAATTCGGGCCCTGATAACCACCCCTTTCAGGTGAAGATTGTTGTCTTCCGTTATGGGAATGCCATTCTGGCCTCAAGTTGACAGACTGTGGTGCTGATCTTCCACTATTATATGTCTGCACTGGTAATTGTGAGCGATATTGGGGCATATAGCGTGGAGGTGAATTATACCCAGGCGTGTAGCCTGTAACAGTAGAAGATGACATTTGTCTCTCTGTCCTTCTTTCTATGACATTGTCCTCAATTGAGCTACTCAATTTACCCACCAATGAGGATAAATTCTTTATTTCTTGCTCCAAGCATGTTTGTCTTTGTGTATGACTATTTTCTTTTTCCTTTGAATGATTACCTTCAGTATATGAAAATGTCACTTGCCTTTGAGCCAGGGAAGATTTGGCTGACCCAAAGATAGCCTTCTGATTTGCTAGTGATGCTTTAGCAAATTTAATGGCCTTAGACAAAGTTACTGGGTTTTTCTCCATTGCTTTTATTGCTGCTTCCTTTTCCTTACACCCCCTGAGAAATGCTTCTGTGGCTATATATTATAGAGCATAGTCTTCACCTTTCTCATATCCATCCAG
Source organism: Gigantidas platifrons (assembly GCA_002080005.1). NCBI lineage: Eukaryota > Metazoa > Mollusca > Bivalvia > Mytilida > Modiolidae > Gigantidas > Gigantidas platifrons. The sequence goes on along the minus strand of MJUT01049195.1, from coordinate 79,895 downwards.
TGGCAATAAATATTCTTTATGTGCAAAATCTTCCAAACTTTCATTCTCTTGTTGTCTCACATATTGTAATTGTCGCCTTGCGGTAACGGATTCTGGTTTCGTACTGAATCTTCTTTTTATTTTCTTCCGTAGTGCATCATAATCATCGTCTTTATTAACTTTTCTGGCATACTCTAAAGCAATTTCTTTTAAACAATCTAGTAATCTACCGGTTTTTCTTTTGTTTCTCCAGTGTCTCCTATTGGCTGTTCTTTCAAACTGATAAATAAATGATTCCCATGATGGCTTACCAGTCCCGTCAAATGTGGACATTTTTGGATGTTGTGGGCTCTTAGATCTACATCTGGAGGAGTCTGAAGACGAACTGTCTGAATGTTGTCCATAACTGGACTCGGTGGAGGATGATGAGAATCTTCTTGTATGTTTCTTTGTAGAGTATTTATTCATTCTTTTTGAGTTAAAACTTTTGGACTTTTGGGTTACTGCGGTATTCTCTCTCCTTGACTTAGACCTCCCTCTAGACCTATTGTGGGAATCGTGTGAGTTGTTTTTACTTCTGTCTTCTTCATTTATTAACTGTTTGTCAGTTTGATGTTGCTGAATTACTGAATAGTCATTGAAAAATGAATCATCTTTAAGTTTTGGTGCACTAGTTACTACCATTGATGTCTTATTAGGCTGGTGAGTGGTTCCTCAATTATTTATATCTTTCAGCAGTTTATTATTTGAAGCGGCTTGCTTACTGTTGGCATCTTCATTTTTATTATGTAGTTTTACTTCTGGTTCCGTAATGGCTACCGCTAGTCCAAACATCACATCTTGTATTTCACCTTCTTTCTCTAGTATTTCAGCCGTCATTTCCCTCTTGCATAGATCCATTCTTTCATCCATGTCTCGTCTTTGACCATCTAATACCTGAGTGTTTACTACTAGTTTATGAACAACCTCTTCTGACAAACAGTTAAGTCGTTCACTGGTTTCTACTCTTTGTCTATCCACTGCTTCTTCCATATTTTCCAATTTATTCTTCAATCCATTCATTTTAATTGACCTTTCTCCTTTAGCTTCACTTGAGGCTTCATTTACTTTTCTGTCAAGTGTGGAATATTTCTGGCTTAACGATACTATGTCCTTATTATTTTGTGTAATTGATGTTTCCTGAATTTTTCGTAACCTGTTATCAGTGTTCTTTGTTTCTTCCCTGGTACCTTTAAGTTGCTCAGCTATTTCCTTTCTCAAATTAGCAGCAAAATTTTGCCACTCCTGTGTAATATTCACCGGTGTTATAGAAATTTTGGCTATTTCCTCATAAATGTTTCAAACTTCGGCTACTAATTCATTTTTGAACTCTGTTTACAGTTCTTGTTTCAGCTTCAGAAGATCAATCGGTGTTATAGCATGTTCTTTAATTTGGGGTGTTTGTTGAATAGCTGTTAAAGCTTCCATTATCTTACCTTGCGATTCTTGTAGTTTACTCGGAGTTGTCTTAACTGATTTAATTTCTTCCACTAGTTCATTGTTGAACTCATTTGACAATTCTTGTTTTAATTTCCGAAGATCAATCTGTGTTATAAAAGTTTCTTTATTTTGGGAAGCTTGTTGGATAACAGATAAGGCTTCCATTATTTTAATTTGTGCCTCCTGTAGTTAAATCTGAGTATCTTTGACTGAACGCAGAGTGGGTTCTAGTTGTGTTTTTATTTCATCAACCAATTCTTTTTTTGTGATTACTGGATCAACATCCACCATATTTTGGGTTATCAACTCTTCCACCTCTTCCATAGATCAGCCTGTGTACTCTACAAAATCTTCGTTCAACAATACTCCTTTTTCATCTCTTTTTCTAATTAATCTTCTTGATTTGGATTGATCAATATTATTGATTGATTTAAATTGTGCATCTGTAGCAATTTGCAGGTTGGTTGGTCTTCGTTGAGCCATATTTATATTTGAGTATTATTGGTACTATCTAAGTAATTAATTAAAATTGTGTACGGGTAAGTGGATGAAAATAACTCTCTCAGATACAGTAAGGAGAGAAACCTTTACCGGATATTACAATGTTTACTTAATTTAAATTGTAAGGCATGTAGCCTTAAAATAATTTATGGTGTATATAAATTATATTTATTTTTCCGAAATAGTTGAAATATTGTTTGTTTTGATTTTAACAAACTAACTTCCTGTCTATGTAGTGTCCACTTCCGTCTTGCTCAGAATGTTTGAGAAAAAATGGCGGCTCCTCTATCAATTTACCAAAGATATATAACATTTATTTATTTTGACAATAAATGTTTAAATCATAAGGCATGTAGCCTTAAAACAATTTGCCATATGTATAATTTATCTGTATAATCTTTGTAACAGCTTAGAATGTGTTTGTTCTGCTTTTAACAAACTAACTTCCGGTCTATGTAATGACCACTTCCGTCTTGCCCAAAATATTGGGGCGAAAATTGCGGCTTTTCTATCAAGTTACCAAAGAATCACAACTTTGGTTTCTGACAATAAATGCTTTAATTATTGTCATAAATCTGTTATATACTCATGGCAGGGTATGTATTTTCTATTGTTATGTATGTATATCTTTTTTATCTACTGTGAGGACTATTTGACAAAATAGACTCGCACACGTGGTATTTGAGCCGCGAAGTTTAAACAGAAATTTCATTTAGACCGTTTGTCGACGACCGCATTGTGGTAGAATGATTAAAGCAATAGAATATTATTTATACTAGACTTACCAATAACTCTAGCCATTGAGAATATTTCTCACTGGTACAATACAGGTTCAGCGTTCAGCTTGACACAAGTTAAAGTACGTCCGTTAGAGTTGGTAGTTGGTATAAAGCAGTCTGCTATCGGGTCATAATCCAGACTCACAGGGCGCCTTCGGTATACTTCGTAAGGTGATCGGCTGACTTCGTTCATATCCGTGGGAGATCGTTAAATAAGAGGTATTAAACGGGGCGCCATTTACGACAATTTATAGAAATACGATGAGGTAAGTGAACTATAAAAAAATCAACATATTCCCGGCCGTGACATCGGATGAAAAACGTAAACATTGAGAAACGCATGTACATATTCGAAGTTTCACCCTTCTAACACTTATAAAAAGTGTTGCATAGCTGAAGTCATTCATTGGAATATCAGAGAGTGTCATAATTTGAAGACACTAATGTTAAATATTAATCATATTTGACAATGATTGAATACCTCTCCCATTTTTATCAAACTGTAAGCAGTTTTTACTAGTATTAAAAATCAACTGGAAATATTCACAAAAACCCTTCTAATTTACTATAACGCTTCCTACAGATAATCTCACGTACTTTCTACAGAGAATCACACCTACTTCTTACAGAGAATAATACCTACTTCTTACAGAGAATCACACCTACTATCTACAGAGAATACCACCTACTCCCTACAGGGAATCACACCTACTCCCTACAGAGAATCACACCTACTACGTACAGAGAATCTAACCTACTCCTTGACTTCTTGATATCTTGAGGTTAGCGCTGGTTGGCAGCTCCCACGAAGTAAGTGATTTTCTATCTGTTATATGACTTTTAGCGAACACTTTTCTTTCAAATTTGTTCTGTATGTTCCCAAACACATAATTCATCTTATATGGAGCTCAAAGCGTACATTTATAGAGGAAACATTACCAATATCATATCCACTGACATTTGAAATATTATTGTTGTGTTCAATCAGCCATGAACGTATCGAAAACAAGAGGGCTATTTTTAAATGTTGTCAATAATTGTCCACCTTCTACACGTACAGGTAATCATAAATACAGTACGTTCGACGTGAAACTGATTCGTCGCACCAGACGCGGTACGAAAGCAGGGAGGAATTTCTTTAGACCTATAAGAATTTTAGTGTCATCTAGTAGAAACATTCCATTCAAACATAATTCGTGTGTGAATAATGAGAACTTAGTGAGCATAATCACACAAAAAGAAAACGCCAGCGCTAACCGTGTTTTTGCGATTCCAACTATATCAAATTCGCGCACTAGCGATAGCAGGCGAACACTACTGGGGTGTAGAATATCTAACCTATCCGAGACAGTGAAGGTTTCC
>MJUT01049195.1:48110-73132 GCA_002080005.1 Gigantidas platifrons | reverse complement strand
AATTTATTTTAAGTCAAATTTTCCATCGTGATGAAATTTTATTTCTTTCAATCTAAAATCATATTGTGTTAAATTATTATTTGTCTTAATCCAGAATCATATTTACTTATTTAATTTTTACCTTATAATGTACAATTCTAATTGATAATTGATTTTTAAATGCCTGTTTCCTTTTAAACATTTTGTAACTGTTTTGTATGTATACATGTATTTTACTTGTAAAGCGCTTAGAGTAATTTTTAATTATATAATGCGCTATATAAATGTTGTATAATAAATAAATAATAAATAAATAAACAGAGAATCACACATACTTCTTATAGTGAATCACACCTACTATCTACAGGGAATCACATTTACTTCTTACAGAGAATCACAACTTGTCCTTATAGAGAATTACACATACATTCTACAGAGAATCACACATACTTTCTACAGGGAATGATCAATCACACCTACTCCCTACAGATAATCACAGATACTTCTTACAGAGAATCGCACAAACTTCTTACAGAGAATCACACATGCTCCCTACAGAAAACCACACATACTTCCTACAGAGAACCACACATACTTCCAACAGAGAAGCACACATACTTACAACAGTGAATCACGTATACTTCCTACGGAGAATCACACTTACTTCCTACAAAAAATCACACCTACTTCCTACAGAGAATCAAACCTACTCCCTAAAGATCATCACACATACTTTCTACAGGGAATGATCAAACACACCTACTCCCTACAGATAATCACACATACTTCTTACAGGGAATCGCACAAACTTCTTACAGAGAATCACACATGCTCCCTACAGAAAACCACACATACTTCCTACAGAGAACCACACATACTTCCAACAGAGAAGCACACATACTTACAACAGTGAATCACGTATACTTCCTACGGAGAATCACACTTACATCCTATAGAAAATCACACCTACTTCCTACAGAGAATCACACCTACTCCTTACAGAGAATAACACATACTTCTTACAGTGAATCCGTACAGATAATCACACATACTTTGCACAGAGAATCACACATACTTTCTACAGAGAATGACCAATCACCCACTTCTTACAGAGAATCACACATACTTCTTACAGAAAATCACACTTACTCCCTAAAGAGAATCACACATACTTCTTACAGAAAATCGCACAAGCTTCTTACAGAGAATCACACATGCTTCCTACAGAAAACCACACATACTTCCTACAGAGAACCACACATAATTCCAACAGAGAAGCACACATACTTACAACAGTGAATCACATATACTTCCTACGGAGAATCACACCTACTTCATACAGAAAATCACACCTACTTCCTACAGAGAATCACACCTACTCCCGACAGAGAATCACACATTCTTTTTACAAAGAATCACACCCACTTCTGACAGAGAATCACACATATATCTTACAGAGAATCACACCTACTCCCTGCGGGGAATCATACCTACTTCCTACATTGAATCATACATTATTCTTATAGAGAATCACACATACCTCTTACAGGGAATCACACATACTTCCCACAGCAAATCACACATACGTCCTAGAGAGAACCACACATACTTCCTACAGAGAATGACACATACTTACAACAGAGAATGACACATATTTACCACAGAGAATCACACCTACTTCCTAAAATGAATCACACATACTTTCTACAGAGAATCACACATACTGTCTACAGAGAATAACACATTCTTCCTACAGAGAATCACATATAATTCTTACAGAGAATCACACATACTTCATACAAAGAATCACACATACTTTCTACAGAGAATCACATATGCTTCATACAGACAAACACACCTACCTCCTACAGAGAATCACATCTACTTCCTACAGAGAATCACACATACTTCCTACAGAGATTCACACCCATTTCCAACAGAGAATCACACCTATTTTAAACAAAGAATCACACCTATATCCTACAGATAATCACACCTACTCCCTACAGAGAATCACACATACTAACTACAGAGAATCACGCCTACTTCGTACAGAGAATCACACCTACTCCTTACAGAGAATCACACCTACTCCCGACAGAGAATCTCACATTCATTTTACAAAGAATCACACCCACTTCTTACAGAGAATCACACATACATGTTACAGAGAATCACACCTACTCCCTACAGAGAATCACACCTACTTCTTACAGAGAATCACACCTACTACCTACAGAGAATGACACCTACTTCCTACAGAGAATCACACCTACTTCCTACAGAGAATCACACCTACTCCCTACAGAGAATCACACATACTCCCTACATAAAATCACGCTTATTTCGTACAGAGAATCACACCTACTCCTTACAGAGAATCACACATACTTCTTACAGTGAATCATACCTCCTTCCTACAGGAAATCACATCTACTTCTTACAGAGAATCACATCTAATCCCTACAGAGAATCACACATACCTTGTACAGAGAATCACACATACTTTCTACAGAGAACGACCAATCACCCACTTCTTACAGAGAATCACACATACTTCTTACAGAGAATCACACTTACTCCCTACAGAGAATCACACATACTTCTTACGGAGAATCGCACAAACTTCTTACAGAGAATCACACATGCTTCCTACAGAAAACCACTCATGCGTCCTAGGGAGAACCAGACATACTTCCAACAGAGAAGCACACATACTTACAACAGTGAATCACGTATACTTCCTACGGAGAATCACACCTACTTCATACATGAAATCACACATATTTCCTACAGAGAATCACACCTACTCTCGACAGAGAATCGCACATTCTTTTTACAAAGAATCACACCCACTTCTGACAGAGAATCACACATATATCTTACATAGAATCACACCAACTCCCTGCGGGGAATCATACCTACTTCCTACATTGAATCATACATGATTCTTATAGAGAATCACACATACCTCTTAGAGACAAGCACATCTACCTCCTACAGAGAATCACATCTACTTCCTACAGAGAACCACACATACTTCCTACAGAGAATGACACATACTTACAACAGAGAATGACACATATTTCCTACAGAGAATCACACCTACTTCCTACAGAGAATCAAATATAATTCTTACAGATAATCACACATACTTCATACAAAGAATCACACATACTTTCTACAGAGAATCGCATATGATTCATACAGACAAGCACACCTACCTCCTACAGAGAATCACATCTACTTCCTACAGAGAATCACACATACTTCCAACAGAGATTCAGACCCACTTCCAACAGAGAATCACACCTATGTCATACTGAGAATCATACTTACTTTCTACAGAGAATCGCATATACTTCCTATAGAGAATCACACCTACTTCTTGCAAAGAGTCACACCTACTTTCTACAGAGAATCACATCTACTTTCTACAGAGAATCACACATACTTCCTACAGATAATCACACTTACTTTCTACAGAGAATCCCATATACTTCCTACAGAGAATGACACCTACTTCTTACAGAGAATCACACCTAATTTTGACAGAGAATCACACCTACTTTCTACTGAAAATCACACGTAATATAGCTGCTTCTGATTACCTCTTTGGGATCTTCAAACGTATGGACATTATCTCACCAGGGACGTGGGTCGACTTAAAAATATAGTAATAACAATCATGAGTAACATAAGTAGACGTGCAAAGCGATCGCGGCCTCGATTGTTCATATGCTATAACGAGCGCACATAATGATTCATTCAAGAAAAAAAATGATTACATTCCACAATGACGAAGATAGTTGTGTATCAGATTTGTGTGCCAATTCGATGGACTCCTCTTTCAGAGTCGAGTTAATACGCATTGGTGAAACTATGTCATATTTCTAAGGCGTAAGCGTCGACCTATGCAAAAGTAAATCCTGACATTAGACAAACGCAAAGAATGTGGTGGTGTTTATACAGTAACTTTATTCTTTTGTGTTGTTTGTTCTTCTTCGATATACGGATTCTGATAACCCCATTGGTATCTTCAAACTATTCTTAATGTAATCCGCAAATCTACCCATTTGACAACTAAATCTCCATCCGCGAAACAAAACTAAACAAAACAACCAAAAAACAGAAAAAGCAACAAACTCTATACATTATGTTAATACATGTAGCCGAATTATCAATCACTTTGACAATGTTACATTACTAGCATGACAGAAAAGTTTGAAAATACCAAAGGGGTATTCTGAAGACGAAAATCCAAAAAAGACAGACAATAAAATGGCAAAAAGAAAAAAGGCAAAAGGACAAACAAAGATATCCAAAATACTGCACATAAAACTAAAGATTGAGTAACACGAACCCCATTTGCAACCTGGGATAAACTCAGCGCCATGAAAGGGTTAGCAGTTACTGCTCCACTAGTGATACCGTTGTTCTATATTTTGGGTCCCGCTACCTTTTTATTGAATTACCTGTACCATGCCAGGGAATGGAGTGGACATGTATATGTGTGTGTTAGAGGTATCTATTTTATCTCTGCTTCTACAATTTTAAGATTGAATTTTAGAGCTGTGTGGCATTTTATTTTTGGTTTTTGATACTATTATCTAAATATTAATTAAATGTGACTTTTTAGTGGAGACAACGAAACGGTTCAATTTGACATTATTTATTTGGGTGCCATATAACATGATGCTGATTCAAATTAAAACAATGGACATCTTCTTCCATTTTAAGATTTCGGACCTAATTCGGCTTAACGTATGCATATATCACATATAATTAGAATAAGATTACCAACATATAAAATTACTGTTCTTTATATATTGCTATATTGACATAATGATAAAGAGATACACAGTTCTATTTAATTTTAATAAGTGTGTAGCAAGTTGCTGGATCAAGAATTAGCTTATTCCTCATCGATTTCAAAGACACAGTATCACCAATAGCTAGTTCTACTGTAACCATTCCTGACCCAGACTGATACTGAGCTTGATAACCAATATATATAGCAGACAAAGATGTCGAGTTGTTTAGATACCATCTGAAGTATCCATCCTTCGTCTTTGACACGATATTGGAGAAGAACATATAAAGTCCTTTCTGTTCACATGTAAATATTCCAGTCTGTTTAAACTGCGTCAGGTTTTGGAGACCGTAATTAGTTTCACCATAGGGGAATTTGACAACATCTCCACTATTGACAGTTACATCATTTGAACAGGCCGTGAACGCAACTGAAAAATGAAAAATATATATATATGTATTAATCGAAATATATATAGATATTTGAGACCCCTTTCAATCCTTCACCCTCACGACTAGAGGAAGGTGGAAGAGTGTTTTAAACAATATTAATCAAGTCGATGGTGATGACGAGTGCTTCCAATTCTGCAATTCTGAAATAGAGTGCAACTGTGCAAGAAATATTTAATGAAGGGCTGCTTAGAGACTACAGTAAGCAATTATATCGTATGTAAGAAAGGCACATGACAGTGTCAAAATTATAATTTGTAAAATTATAATGTTAAATTTCTAACTGATCCACATTTTCTACATATCATCTCGTTAAATTTCTAACATTATCAATACATGTATCAATAAAGATACAATTGATGAGATTGATATATGATTTATTGACCCACGGAACTGGTCTTCACACCAAGACAGGTTCAATGTGAATTTCATATTTCCTGTGTCGTGGTTGTAAATCCTTATATCAACTGATATCACAGTGAAGTCCCAAAAAAGAAATATCACTGTATGTGTAACTGACAATATACATGAATTATCATATTCCTATGAAAATCAAATTCCTCCTTAGATGGACCTCCGATGTTTAGAAAGAGGGACGTTCGCTGGTTGTGATGGAGGCATCAACATACAACCAGCTTTGACGACAAGAGATGTAAAATGAAAATGTCGAGGAAAAAGTACACACATTGTAGCCACAACGAAAGACTACATTTTTCATCCCAACCCAAATCTTCATATTTCCCTAGAGATAGTTCACAGTCGTCGTCCAGGTTGTTCAATCCCCTTTCTCATTTCTGTTAATTTTTAGATATTGTTGAAATTGTAATGGTTTACATTATTTGAAAGAAAAGCCATCAGTATGGTCACTCACTCACTCACTCACTCACTCACTCACTCACTCACTCACTCACTCACTCACTCACTCACTCACTCACTCACTCACTCAAATAATATATATATACCTCTGTGGTTGTTCTCCGTAAGCCTGGCCATTATGGTTTGGGATGTTGCCGTAAGATTTTTAATATTTGCGTTCATTCTGTTCTCTAATTCGGTTACGTTGGCGGTTAGTGTTAAATTGTACTTAATTTCAATGTCGTTCAATTTCTGTTTCAGAAATAATTTTGTAGCTGATAATCGTATTTTCAGTACATTTGTAACATTCATTAGTGCAACAAAATCCTGTTTTCGAGCATTTCCGTCAGACAGAACCTTATTTACAATGCTATTTGTGTCTTTGAATTTCTTGTCCATATATAATTGTGTATCTGATATTTTCTTTTTCTAAATGTACGGTAAAATTGTTGACGTTCGCAAGGCTCTGAAGTGGAACAATATTTTTTAATTGTTTTAAACTATCTACCTCGATTTGAAGTTGGTTGTTCCTTTTAGTGACGACATTGACTTCGAGTTTGAGATTGTTATGTTCCAGAAGGAGAGCAGCCTATGCTTGTTTCATTATTTCACTGCTGTTTTTAAGTGCACGAAATGCTTCTTGCATATCCGCATTAGAAGGTGTTTTCACAAGGACTCCAACTTTTGTTTTCGTACTTTCGACATCCTTTGCCATTTCTGTCATCTTCTGGTTTAATTGAATCACGTACTTTTCGAGATTTTTGCGGGATTGTCTTTCTTCAATGAATAAATCCATTAACTCATTGTAATGGTGGTCGGTTATGAATGTTCCCGATTTTGGAGGATTTGGTGTGGAAACGTCTATTAGGAAAGACGTTGCCGGAGACAAAACGCACAGATAAATCAGAACGAACATTGCTTGTTCCTTTAATAACTCTGATCTATCAGTTTGGTAATCCTATATAATATATATTATCTCTACACGTGTTGTTACTTGTCAATCTCTGTGACCGAGGTCTAGATTTATCTGTGATTGACATTTATATATTTCGACCGATTTTAAAATTTTACACAGGAGTGTCATTGAGAGGAATATAGTACTTGTATTACAAGAACATCCTTGATGACATTCATGATGAGTTGGTTTTCAAATCTTTTGACGTTGAGTGTACATTTTATGTATCTGATGAAAGTTATTCCTGTAATGCAGCTTGCACTTTAAATTGCTATTTACGTTTTTATTAGGTAATTAGCTGATACAGTTCAAATAATATTACCAAGCAATATGACCTTTGTACTTGGTTGCAGAACAACAACACTTATTTCTGGCAACTGGGTTGTATTAATATCATAATTACACCTTATATAAGAATGTTGGATTCTGATTGGTTAATAGCCGTGATATTTTTTTTTACAAATTTAGGCCTTGCATTGTGGATTTGCAGAATTTTTACTTCATGTAGATGTATTTGCAAAGATTTAACTTTTTTTCATGGTATTTGCACAATTGTATTTGCCGTTTTTACCCTTCACCGAGACGTTTGTAACAAAATTTATTAAACGTTATCAGTTGTGCGTTTTATGTAGAAAAAAATCGGTAGAATTAAACAGATACATCATGTTAGGTCCTGAAAACGACAAACAAAAGGTATTATTTATTTAGCCAGTGTTCTAAATACTATTTGGTGTAATTAAACAAATCGTTGTGTCAATCTTATAATGATACATGTCCATTTTTGTAGAAATGGAGATATCAGAGGTCAAAGTTCCGGAAGTTGAATAAACACATAGGAGATATAACATTATAACACCTCTCAAATGGTCTTAAACCAGTATATTTCGTTATATGGATTATATAGGGAGATACACCATTGACAAATAAAGTCATTGATACCCATAAGTCATATTGTCAAAAAATGGACATGTATCATTATAAGATTGACACGACGAAATATATCATGTTTGGGAGGGGTATTCGCGAAAAGTGCCAGTGTTGAGACTAAATTTCCCTTGCCATTCGGCTCGGGAATTGTTTTTTGTCTCTCGACTGGTATATTTCGCAAATACCCCTCCCAAACATGATATATCTGCTTAAAAGTTTACGCTTCAATTCTCAGATGAAACAAGATATAAATGTATATATTCTTATAGAAAGCTTATTCCACTAATGAAACTTCTTTGTAATACTACAATGACCTTAGTGTCTCATTCGTAGCTCAATGTCCGGGTGGCTCAATTAGTTAGATAATTGGATTACCTAACAACTCATTCAAGCCTATCGCCAATACCGCGTGGGTGCGCACCTGGCATTGTAAATTACAAAACGGGTGCACTCGACTCGCAACAGCAAGTGGTAAAGTTTAACAGTTGCCTGTCCATGGTCGGTCGTTTTCTCCCGTGCTCCGGCTTTTTACACCACTAAAACTGGTCGTCATGATATAACTGAAATATGCTAAAAGTGGCGTTAAACACCAAAAATCAAATCAAATCATTCGTAACTCCTCGGCAATTTTCGCTACACATTAAAAAATGGATCGAAAGCGAGAATATCCGAGTAGCTACTATTACTCATCAACCAAAATATAAGTTTTTAAAACATAATTTGACCACTGCTATGATATGTCAGTGTTAGAGAAGAATGACTGAGAAAGAGCCACTAATGTGTTTTGACACAAAAAGACTAAATCTTTTGCGTTAATCTAATTAACGGAACCGCATCGGTGGTGTGTTGGCTAGCGTGCTCGCCTGGTGTACGGTAGATCGTGGATACGAGTCCCAATTGGGTCAAGCAAAAGACTATGTAATTGGAATTTGTTCCTTCTCCGCTAAACATGCAGCATTAAGGAGAAAGAGCGTAGATTGGTTGGCTCGGAATCAGGATAATGTGTCGGGACGCTGCGACATGTCTATCCGCATACTATTGTTTCAGTGAGCTGGAACAGTAAAAATCAAACTAAGCGTGTTGGTCTAGTACAAAGCCAACCACATCATCATATTATTGATAATTAACTTGTTCTCGCCATGGTATAGCTAAAAAAAAGGAGTTTGCGCTAAGCAACAATCAATCACTCACTATAAATAACGGACATCAATTCCAGTATTAAAATATTAATTGATAGAATATTGTTTTTATGTCTAATGAGAGGTGAATCATCTATATTCATATCCATAACTGTATTAAGAAATAAAGGAGAAAATTAACCGGAATAGCTAATGATTTACTTATTAGAAGGAAAATGCAACATTAGCAATTACCTATTAAAAGCTGCTTTATGTAGTATTTTATGTGCAAGGAACGTGAAATTCACCGAACACGTTTGCGATACATCCGAATGGCAGGTTGTCGTAATCACAATTTTTCATTCACCACTTACGACTGGGATTGTAACTAGAGTATCACGATGGGTGTCACATGTGGAGCAGGAACTGTCTATCCTTCTGGAACACATGAGTACACCCCCGCTTTTTAGTGGTGTTCGTGTAGCTCGATCTTTATGTGTAATGTTTTGTAAATCGTTGCTTGTCTTTTTGTCCTTGTTCTTTTGGCCATTGTCTTCTCTGTCCGTCTTCGATTTACAGATTCTGAATATTCCTTTGGTATCTTCAAACGTTTGGTCATTGTATTATCTGTCCTTTGATTTACGGATTCTGATTACTCCTTTGGTATCTTCACCAATACGCTGTGGATTCGCGCCCAGCTTTGTAAATTATAATAAAGGTGGACTCGATAAAGTTTACCGGTTACTTGCCCAGGGTCGGTAATTCTCGCCGCGTACTCCGGCTTCCTCCACCACTAAAACTGGTCGCCATGATATAGCTGAAATATTGCTGAAAGTGGCGTCAAAACACCATAAAAATCAATCAATATATTCAAATGTTTGGCCATTGTCTTGTCTGTCCTATATTTACGCCTTCTGATAACCCCTTTGGTATGTTCAAACCTTTGGCCATTGTATTCTCTGTCTTTTGATTTACGGATTCTGATTATTTCCTTTGCTTCTTCAAATGTTTGGCCATTGTATTGTCTTGTCCTTCGATTTACGGCTTCTGATAACCCCTTTGGTATCTTCAAACTTTTGAACATTGTGTTGCGTGTCCTTCATCCATTTACGGCTTCTGATTTCCTCTTTGGTATGTTCAAACTTTTGTGTTATCTGTTCTTCGATTTACGAATTATGATTACTCATTTGGCATATTCATGCTTTTCTTTGGGGTGAGGGGCTTAGGAGAAATAAAAAGGTGAAATAGAGTAAATCTTTAACTAATTGATTCTAAAGAATCAGCGGTAAAAATAAGACAACTTTTGCGTCATTTGTTCAAGCGAGAGTTTCTGAACTGTGCGATCCCCAGATTTCGGGGTCCAAGTTTAAAATGTTCTTTCTTATAAATCAGTAATGGAAGTATGTAAGAATAAATAGCAGGAATTGTCATTTCAAATTCACCCGATTTACGCTTACATAGATGTAAACCGTCAAGGTATGTGGCGTCCGAATTTTATATAATTTACATATGAATAAATGTTTTAAATAGAATATTCAAAAGCGATGAAAAGAACTGTAATTATAAGAAGAATTTGAAGACACCAAAAAGAGGCAATCAGAATCCGCAAATCGAAGAAGAACAGACAACACAATGACCAAAAGGAAAGGACAAAAGGACAAACAACGATCTACAAAACATACACATAAAACTAAAGCTCGAGTAACACGTACCACAATAAACACCAGGGGTGAACTCAGGTACCCGTAGTGTTAGTCTAGTTACAAACCCGATGATAAGTCATGAATGAGGAAAAGACAGGGAAGATTTTACCACAAGTGGAACTTATCCGTGGTCATATGACGTATCCTTTCAGGTGGAGATTAAAGCTAGTATAAGTGAACACACGAGGGTTGATAGGATTCAAATGATGGCCACACCCATTTTGTATATTTTCATATTGAAAATAGTAGAGATGCTTCTCAATTGACGTTAAACGACAAATAGACAGTCAATATAATGTCATCAAACATGCAGTAAATAAATTCCTTTGAAGACAAATATGAACTGTTTAAACGTGATGTCATATACCATGATGTTGATACATAATAAACACTTGTGGTGATTTACTTTCATTTTATGATTTCGTACCTAATTCTGCTTAATTTAGGTATTGATCACATATAATTAGAATAAGATAACTAACATATAACACTACTGTTCTTTATATATTATGTTATTGACATAATTATAAAGATATACACAGTTCTATTTGATTTTAATAAGTGTGTAACAAGAGAAAACATGAATATATGTTTTTGTTGCAGACTTTACAGACACAGTATCACCAACAGCTAGTTCTAGTGTAACCATTCCAGAACCAGACCTATAATTATTTTTATTACCAATATGTATATCAGACAAATATCTCAAATTGTTTAAATACCATCTGAAGTATCCATCACCAGAATTTGACAGAATATTGGAGAAGAACATATAAAGTCCTTTCTGTTCACACGTAAATAGTCCAGTCTGTTTAAACAGCGTCATGTTTTGTAGACCGTAATGACTTTTAACGTTGGGGAATTTGACAACATCTCCACTATTGACAGTCACACCATTTGAACAGGCCGTGAGCGCAACTGAAAATAAATACATATTTATGTATTAGTCGAAATATATATATAAATTTGTAAGGCCCCTTTCAATCCTTCACCCTCACGACTAGAGGAAGGTGGAATAGTGTTTTAAGCAATTTTAATAAAGCCGAGTGCGATTACTAGGGCTTCCAATGCTACAACTGGGAAAGAAATATTCTGCTTAATTTAGATATGTATCATATATAATTAGAATAAGATTACCAACATATAACACTACTGTTCTTTATATATTACTATATTGACATAAATATAAAGATATACAAAGATCTATTTAATTTTAATAAGTGTGTAACAAGACAATGGATCAACTGTTGTCTTATCATTAATCGCTTTCAAAGACACAGTATCACCAACAACTAGTTCTACTGTAACCATTCCAGACCCAGACTGATAAACATCATGGTTACTAACATATACACTAGACAAAGACTTCGAGTTGTTTATATACCAACCGAAGTATGCACCTATCGTATTTGACAAAATATTGGAGAAGAACATATAAAGTCCTTTCTGTTCACACGTAAATATTCCAGTCTGTTTAAACAGCGTCAGGTTTTGTATACCGTAATTACTTTTAACGTTGGGAAATTTGACAACATCTCCACTATTGACAGTCACACCATTTGAACAGGCCGTGAGCGCAACTGGAAATAAATACATATATATGTATTAATCGAAATATGCATACATTTGTGAGGCCCCTTTCAATCCTTCGCCCTCACGACTAAAGGAACGTGGAAGAGTGTTTTAATAAATTTTAATAAAGCGGAGGGTGATTACGAGTGCTTGTAAATCTGTAATTGTGGAAGGAATATTTAATGGAGGGTTGCTACATCATATTATGTAAGAAAGGCACATGCCAATGTCAAAAATATAATATGTAAAATAATCAGGTTAAATTTCGAACTGATCCACATTATCAATATATTTATAAATTTCATAATTTGCACAGACTGTGAGCGCAACTGAAAATAAATACAAATTTATGTATTATTCGAAATATATATAAATTTGTGATGTCCCTTTCAATCCATTACCCTAGCGAGTAGAGAAGCGTGGAAGAGTGTTTTAAGCTATTGTAATAAAGCCGAGGGTGATTCCGAGTGCTTGCAATTCCGCAATTCTGCAATGTGGTGCAACTGTGAAAGGAATATTTAATGGAATGTTGCTACATCATATGTAAGAAATGACAATGTCAACAATATAATATGTTAAATAATGAGGTTAAATTTCGAACTGATCCACATTATCAATATTTATAAATTCATAAATATACATGGAGATGTATATAAGTAATCATGTGTAGCATCATATCTCCATGTATATTGATGGTAATAAAAGCGTATATATGTGACACGATCTGCGAAAAGGGACCTTATGGGTGTAAAAATTCGAAATTCAGATTTACATGTCTTTTTGTTAAATATAATGTAAGCTTTTAAAAAAATCTTATTTTAATCAATTCTGACCACAAATAGCAGAGTAATGACGTTCTAAACATTGTGTATCAAGGATCCCATTTTCCTAAATCATCAATGTCTACGACGTCGGGGACGCTGTTTTTGTCCTTTTTTTTTGTCATGATCTCGAACGTTCCGGGTTTTTTCATATTGTAACATGTTATTTGTTTTTCATTTGAAATACATTAAAAGTCATGCACAGGTGAAAGAGCAATGTAACAGAATGATAAAATATAACTTTTGTACAAATGTACAGGACATTCTAAGCACAACCGCGGCATTCTCGTTACCGTATAGGTATTCATATTTTTATATGTCGTGGCTCACTTGCAATTATTGGAGAATATAAAATTGCTCTATCTTGAGATTCCGATTTTACTGTTGTAAATGCTTTTGAAAACATAGTATAACATAGAGGGAACCCTTTCAGTTTGTATATTCATACTTTTGAAACAGAGACGAATGCAAAATCGATAGACAGAAGCATATTTGAATATTACCCTAGCACATGAGAAACTGTGTCACCATTGCCTTTGTGAGATTTTTTTAAAATCAAATCAAGATCATTATTCCAATGATTCCTTTCCATGGGGGAAAATAATAAAATATATATTTAAACTTGCAGTTTCATTAAAATCCACTATCATTCATTTAAAAAAGGGCCTGGTGGCTCAATGAGTTAGGTCGTTGGATCTAACAACTCATACAAGCCTGTCACCAATACGGCGTAGGTTCGCGCACAGCTTTGTAAATTACAAAAAGGGTGCACTTGACTCGCAGACGCAGTGGTTCTCTTCGGCTTCTTCCACCACTAAAACTGGTCGCCATGATATAGCTGAAATATTGCTGAAAGTGGCGTTAAACACAATCAATCAATCAATCAATCTTTCATTTAAATGCGTTGAAAATTTATTACGCATACAATTTCATGGGTTGTGCTTATATGGATTCATTTGTTACACCGTAACACGTAACATGTTTTGAAATTTTGAAGATTGAAAGAAACATGCATATTTATAAATATCATTTATTAGCCTTTTTACACAACCACTTAGTCATCACTTTTATTTCTGCCGTGTTTTAGAATTTCAAGGGATTTCGGCTTTGGAACAGTGGGTTATGGACAAGTAATGTCTGCTATTGGTTGACAGATGTTCACGAATATGTTTGTACACATACCATGTACATTCTGCCGCAAGGCCTTTTGGGTTCAGCACTAGAGCCATTTCTTCAAAATACAATGTACACTGATTTTTCATAATTTTTTATAATTTTTTCTTCCGTTGACGGGAATTCTTTGATAAACCCTAATCCAGGTTTTGTAGCGTCAAATCGCAAATGGTGATATCTAATTATGTTTGGAACTTTTCGGAAATATATTTCAAAATACGATTTCTAGTCATAAACCTGTACAAGAGTTTGTTTCAAAACATGGTCTACTATCAACTGGGCTAAATTGATTTCTTTATGTGTGGAAGTATTGACAACATGCGCTAATTCGAAAACTGTTGATATTTGGCTACGTCGATATTTTAATTTATCAGACCAAAGCAAAAATCTGGACCAAAACGAGTATGGTATGGCAAGGATGACTTAATTTTGAATAGAATCCTTGAGCGGTTCTCCAACAGAAATAATGCATAACTACGTTATTCTTATTTTTACCCACGCAATTGTCACTGAGAAAGTTATGTTGATTCGACCTGATCTGGCAGGTTTCTAAAAAAGGTAGCTAATTGTTTCATTTGCTTCTTTACTCGTACAGAATTCTTCGGCAGTTAAATAGTTAATCTGCTGAGGTTGGAATTCTGTACAAATTCCAAATAAGGTAAAACTATATTTTCGGGGAGTTTTAAAATAAATTACTGAGTGCTATGAGGTATGAATACATTTTGAGCGTAATCAAAAGAGTAATAACGAGAACCTTCCACAATACCACTAGTTACTGTCCGAATAAACAGTATATAAGTATTTCATTGCACCAAAGGCAGCCTAGAAAACATCATGGTTATTAAAACGAGTGAGTGAGTGACCGTTGTTTAACGCCAACTCAGCAATTTATCAGCTATATCATGGAAGTTAATTTTCAATGAGATGATGACGAGGTCCGCTTTGTTCTAGACCAACACGTTGAGTTGGATTTTTATAGTGCTACTTCATTGAAACAACAGTCCGCGGATAGACATGCCGCTCCACTCGGACACATTATTCTGATTCCGAGCCAAGCAGTCTTTGCTCATACTCCTTTATGCTGCGTGCTTAGCGGAGAAGCAACAAATACCAATTTTATAATCTTTGGTTTGACCTGACCGGAGATCGAACCCACGATCTACCACACTCGAGGCGAGCACACTAACCATTACGCCACTGATGCGGTTTACTTTGAATTACAGAGACTCGATAAGAAAACAGTGAGAAATATTGAGATGTGTGATAAATGTCTATGTGACAACGATCCACAAATCATGATACAGAAAATACAAAGTCTCATACTGAGGTAGTCTTCAACAATGGACAAGTGTCTCCACTGGCACTGCATTGAAAATTAATTTTTCGTAAAAAGTTGTTTCACGAATGATAAGAATGTAGCATAAAACTTGTAAGGCACAAACCATTGGTTTTCATTACTGAAAAAAGTAGGGATATGCGACACAAAAAAATTATGTCAATAGAAAGTAATATTTTTTTCACACAATTTTTTTTTACACTTTAATGGGACAAGTTTCCGTGCGATCAGAGAAAGAGGCAAACATTTTTTGGCACATACTTGGAGATAACAAAATTTCAGACAATTATGGATCCCCTTCTCGAAAAATTCCAGCCCTCACCTCCAGTAATAAAATGATCGGTCCCTAACAGCTTATAAGAGGGCATGTATATTACAAAGCTGCAAGTCACTAACCAGTATATTTTTAGACCGCATAATGCTGTCTCAAAAATCAATAACTTTCTCACTTTCATTGATTTTTACGACATAATTATGCGCTCTAATAGATGTCTAACAGTCTTGGCGAAATGTGTCTAGCGGAACGCAATGTCAGGAAAATAAAATTATTCGGTCAGAAAAAAAAACAGGCAGTTCGGTCACACCGAACCCATGACCATTTCTGGGATAAAAATCAATAAAAAAAATTCTGCTGGCCAAAATAATAAATATAAGGGATTAAGTTTTTGAATGTTTACTCTCTAATATACTTTGTACGAATTTGCTCAAGCCAGATTGGGCAATATTTTGTATAAAGTTGTCATTTCGAAAGGGTAGAAAAAGGTCTTGCAAACCACGACATTCCATCGTCGGAACCTCGAAACTTGAAAATAATATTTTTCTTACTATGCAAGAGTGAGCACTCACATCCTGATTGTCGAAAACTTTCATCGTCGTCGGAAGCAATTGTCCGGGAGACGTTCCCGGACAGAGCTTATCGTACTACTCTATCTTGTAGCCATTTTAAAGTACCCCAAGTACTATCTGAAAATCTCATTATGCACCTGACTCCATCATTTGACACAATTGTCATTTTTATTTTTGACATTGTCAAAAGATCAAACATTCCACATTATCGCCAATCAATAGGAATTTAATCATTGACCAGTTGGGGAAAAGTACTTTGTCACGTATCATTAGTTTATTTGCTAAATAATGATCAATAATCAACATTGAATCGCATTTTCATTTTTTTTTCAAATTTTGTGTAAGCGGGCCTCTTAACAGATATTAGCGAAAATTTTATGAGAAGACACTGGATCATTTCGATTCTTGTTTAACCATTGAATAGATCATTTTAATTGAAAAATGTAAATACCAGTATTATTTTCCGATTTCAGCATTTGATGAAATGTGTAATTCAAATTAGAATGTTTTAATTTACTATCTTATCCTAATATAATAATTGAATCGATGTCAAAAGGCTTTTGATTCCTAAAACTAGACAGGTAAATATAATTCATACATTGTCAGTTTGTAAAGAAATTTGGATTAGATTTTTGGAATAAAATATGATTTTATATGAAATGAAAATCGTATGTAACCATACGGGAAAACTAAATTTAAATATTTGTTTAAGATAATGCAATAGAACCACGTTCTAGGTATAGGATTGCAACACGCACCTGTTCAAAATTGTTATATTTTTCTGACGTCGTTTTCTGCATAATGACGTCGCCACCCATAAGGGCCCTTTTCGCTGGTCGCGTCACATATGTAATAACCTTCATATTGTTAGTACCGAACCACTGACTAATTGGCGGATGATACTCTCGGAGACTGATAATTTACCAGCAGAGATATCGACAGTTACAGTAATAAAAACGTAGATATCAAATTTGGTGCGCACGACCTGATTCTGGACGAAAAAACCATCATCAAGTACGCTCAAAATCAAAAGATTGGAAAACCCAAATAATATAGAAGTTTTTGAATGCAAAAAAACTGAATGTTTTAAACAAACAGCCGAAATCGGATAGTTATTTACTTGTTTATTATTAAATATAGATATTAGGGTATATTTTGTTTTTGCATATCCTTTTTATTTGTATAATAATGAAGTAATAATAAACATTTCAGTTTTTAGAATTTTAAATAACTAATAAATTCGTTAGAATATATAGCTGAAATTTGGCTTAACAGAAATCAATCAATAAACAAATCACTCAATAACTCAATCTGACAATCCATTAATAAATCAATCAATCAATCAATCAATCAATCAATCAATCAATCAATCAATCAATCAATCAATCAATCAATCAATCAATCAATCAATCAATCAATCAATCACGCATTCGATCGATCAATCAATTATCGTGTCAGGATTATCAAACGATTTACTGAGTGCCCGTGGCGGTTCTCTGAGTTCAGCCAACAGAGCCGTTCCTTGCGTCCCTGATTCGTGCATAGAGGTGACATCTAGATGACGGAAGGGGGTATCAGGTTATAATACAAACAACCTGACAATGGTAACATGCTTAGAGAGAGAGACACTCACTGAACGTCAATAATCTCTTTTGTAAATTTCGAGAAAACAAGGAGACACACTGTAAACGAGAGACTAAATTTTCATCCAATCTCAACTCTCCATACATTCCCAGAGATAGTCAAAAGTCGTCCTCCCGGTTGTCCTACCACTTTTCATCTCATTTCTGTTTAGTTTTTAGATATTCTTGAAATGCAGTGGCTCACATGATTTCAGAGAGAAGCAAGGCCCGGGTGGTTCAATAAGTTAGGTAGTTGGAATACCTAACCACTTATACAAGCCTATTACCAATACGGCGTAGGTTCGCACCCGGGTTTGTAAATTACAAAAAGGGTGCACTCGACTCGTAGCCGAAAGTGATCAAGCTTACCAGTTGCTTGCCCATTGTCGGTGGTTCCTTCCGGGTATTCCGGCTTCTTCCACCACTAAAACTGGTCACCATGATCAAGCTGAAATATTGCAATAAGTGGCGTTGAACACAATAAATCAATCAATCCATCATGAAGGAGACGTCTTCGGTATGGTCACTCACTCACTCACTCACTCACTCACTCACTCACTCACTCACTCACTCACTCACTCACTCACTCACTCACTCACTCAAATGATATATATTTACCTCTGCGGTTATTCTCCGTAAGCTTGGTCATTATGGTTTGGGATGTTGTCGTAAGATTTTGAATATTTGCGTTCAATCTGTTTTCTAATTGGGTTACGTTGGTGATTACGGTTGCATTTTGTTTAATTTCAAAATCTTTGAATTTCTTGTCCAAAGACAATTGTGTATCTGATAATCGTGTTTTCAGTACATTTGTAACATTCATTAGTGCAATAAAATCCTGTTTTCGAGCATTTCCGTCAGACAGAACCTTATTTACAATGCTATTTGTGCTCTGAATTTCCTTTTCTAAATATACGCTAAAATTGTTCACTTTCGCAAGGCTCTGAAGTGGAACAATAGTTGTTAATTGTTTTAAACTATCTACCTCGATTTGAAGTTGCTTGTTCCTTTGAGTGACCACATTAACCTCGCGTTTGAGTATGTTCCAGAAGGAGAGCATCATATGCTTGTTTCATTATTTCACTACTATTTTTAAGTGCACGAAATGCTTCTTGCAGATCCGTATTAGAATTCGTTTTCTCAAGGACTCCAACTTTTGTTTTCGTATTTGCGACATCCTTTGCAATTTCTGTCATTTTTTGGTTTAACTGAACCACGTACTTTTCGAGATTTTGGCGGGATTGTCTTTCCTGAATGAATAAATCCATTAACGCATTGTAATGGCCGTCGGTTATGAATGTGCCTGCTTTTGGAGGATTTGGTGTGGAAACATCTATGAGGAAAGACGATACCGGAGACAGAACGCACAGAAATACCAAAACGAACATTGCGTGTTGCTTTGCTAACTCTGATCTATCAGTTTGGTAATCCTATGCAATACATCTTATCTATACACGTAGTGTTACTGGTCAATCTGTGTGACCGATTTAAGATTGACCTGTTATTGACATTTATATCTTTCGACCGATTTCAAATTTCATATAGGAGAGTCATTAGAAGGAATATAGTGCTTCTATGACAAGAACGTCCTTGGTGACAATTGGCTATTATATTTGCCTGTCCTTAGATTTACAGATTCTGATTACCCTTTTGATATCTTCAAACATTTGGCCATTGCGTTTATGTTCTTCCTAGATTTACGGCTTCTGATTAACCCTTTGATATCTTCACACATTTGTGTATCTTTCGATTTACGGATTCTGATTACGCCTTTGATATCTTCAAACTCTTCTTACAATTACAGTTCTATTCATCGTTTTTTTAATATTATCTTTAAAACATTTAGTCTGATGTAAATTGTATAAAACGCGGACATTAGGGAGGGGATTAAGGGGAAATCAAAAGGGGAAATAGAGTAAATCTTAATAATGGACCAATTCAGAAATAAAATTGCATTATGGGTAAAAATTACGAGGACGCTACGACGCCATATTTAGTGAACCGGAAAATGTAAACAAAATCAGCTAATCCAAATTTGTTTATATTGGAAACGGTGAGCTCAAATCAACCAAACCTCGTTTAACCACATCTGAGTTGACAGAAATTTGACAATGGGGAATGAAAATGATTGGTTTTCGCCCTATTAATGTGTTAGGCTGTTTCCGAGTGAAAATGAGTGGCCGTGGTCACTGAGTGAAGAGAATGTCCAGGGGGCTTCTTTCGAAAGATCGGACCCAGCATCATGTTCTCTAAGCACACTAAAAACTTGGCTAAAATGTAGAGGAATAAGTTCCACTAATATGAACAAGGCTAAGGCAGTAGAGGTTGTTGAAAAGGCCATGAAAAACGACCACTGAATGAGCCAACCTATTGTGGATCCACAGTATCCTCATTTTACAGACAAAAAAATTATGAAGCTACGACAGTCTGGTGACCTTAACGAAGGTATCCTAAAAGTATTCCCGTCTCTTAAACCACCAATGTTTCCGCCCAAATCAGGAAAATGGGAGACTTCTGATGATATTTCTCAAGAAACCTTGAGTTATTTGAAAAATTTGATCATAAAACGATACTCAATTATTACGCGGTGATGGCTGACCAGAGACACACGGGATACCATAACCGTGCATTGATGAGAGGAAGCCAATACCATGCTTCAGGACATGTAAGAGATCTTTCATTCTGTCTCAAAGACCCCTCTGAGATCGAACTCATTGAAAATGGGCTCTCCGCTCTTGCATCTGTTCAAGCCAGTATGAAAAAATCTCAGTAACAAACACAATTATCTCTTTACCAGTATGAACCCTTATCCAGGAAAATAAAGATCCGGTATGCAGAATGTACTTGTGTTGCAGGGTAAGTTAGGCACAGATCATTTTTTCACTTATTCAATAAAAGCAAAATGAATCCTACCTTCGCTGTCTTTTAGTCTTCTAAATAATCAGCAATAGAAATAATGCAATTTTTTAATCATCGTTTGTCCAAGTGAAAATTCATGAACTATGCGGTCCAAGATCTCAGAGTCTAAAGTTTCACATGTGTGAAATTAAAATGTCCCTTCTTACAAATCAGTAATGGAAGTATACACTCAGACAAAAGTTAGGCACCACCCTATATTTTTATGGATATATTTTTTTACATCAATACTGTTAAAACAATAAAATAGATATCACCATTTTTCTTACACTTGTTAAAAGACTACACCAAGGGCTCTAAAATTACCAATCTACGAAGTATTTATCATCCTGAAAGACGTGACTATGACGTGGCAAAAATGGGGTTCAAAACAGGCGCTGGAAAGACGTAAAACCAGTTTGTCTTTGATGGAAGTTTTTAACATTGAATTAAAATGCAGAGTCTTTAGATTTTAAGAACTTTTAAATACATCGATTGTGCGTATGTGTAAGGCATAAAAATCAATAACGTGTATATCCACCGCGTTTATTGTGAAGTTCTGTAACACGCCTCGTCATGCTTCGCACAAGACGCCTAAGCCGTTCTTGGGGGAACTGTTGCCACTCCTGTAAGATAGCAGTTCTTAATTCGTCAATATTTTGACATTTTGGATTGCGTTGGTTAATTTGTCGGCCAATAAAGTCCCATACATGCTCTATAGGGTTCATGTCTGGCGACATCGCAGGCCATGGAATTGTCTGAACAGCCTCTTGCTGTAAAAAATGTACAATTCGGGCTCTATGTGGCCTAGCGTTGTCGTTCAGGAACATTGGCCTGTCAGCCAACGCATGATTGTCGAAATGAAGGACTACGCGTGGAGCAAGCACATTGTCACGGTATTTTTGGCCTGTTAGATTACCATCAAGAACGTACAAGTCCAACTTATAGTCAAAGGAAAAACATCCCCAGATAGTTACACCCCCACCCCCAAAAGCAGTTGTGCCCAAAATGTGTTGTCCTGAAATGAAGTGTTTTTTTGGCGCTAAACCCTTGCACGACCGTCGGTAGGGCGTAACAAAAAACGACTTTCATCAGACCAGTGGACCCGTCTCCATGTGCGAATAGTCCAACCCCAAATGATCATGTGACCAGTCAAATCGGGCATGGCGATGACGTAATGTCAACTGTGTACGTTTTATGGGTCGTCGCGCTCGCATTCGCTGATGGTGGAGGCATCTGATTACAGTGCGTGTGCTAATGTGGCCTCCAAACGCTAAACTACCACGAAGTGCACCAGCTGTACTGAACGACCGTTGCCGCGCCCGTCTGGATATGAGCCGGTCCTCTCTCGGCGTCGTTTTGCGAGGTCTACCTGCACATGCGTGGTCAGTAACATTCCCCGTTTGACGAAAACGATGCATCAGTCGTACAATGATGGAATGGTTAACCCTGAAGTGGTCTGCCACCCTTCTATGGCTAAAACCACCACTATGCATGCCAACAGCTTGCCACCTTTCTGGTATGGTTAATTTTCACCGCACCATACCAACCCAATAGAAAATGAAACTTAAAATTCTACACAAAAAAAATCAGCTTTCGTTCGCAAACACAGATGTTGAAAAGTACACGTGGCACTTTACACACCCTGTCATATACACATAAATAAAAATCGATCAATAACCTGCGAAACAGGTAAGTAGGTATGTGTGTACAGGTAACGAAAACAGCAAACCGATTTTGAATAAGTTCATTATTAGAAAAGATAATATTGAAACAAGTCAGGTGGTGATTAATTTTGGTCGTACTGTATATGTAAGTATTAATGGCAGGAATTGTCATTTCACCCGATCTAAGCTTGCATAGATACTAGCAACAAAGGTATGTGGCGTCCACGTTTTATACAATTAGCAAAAGACTAAATGTTTTAAATATAATATTCCAAAACGAGGACTAGAAATGTAATTGTAATAGATATGACGTATGGAGTTTAAATCTAGTACAAATGAACGCACAAGGGTTAATAGGATTCGAATCTTGAGAGTTCAAATCATAACATTGGTTGTGAAAAATGGCAAAAGATGAGTAAAATATTAGTCGGTTGCTCGTAAAATGTAACTAGCAGCAGCAGAACTAATAACGACAATAAAAGTGATTGCGAAATAAAGCCGGATAGAACTGGATATCGACTGGTGACTGCAATCTGTCGCCATTTTCTAAACCATGATAACGAACATTGTTTGATATTTAAACGGCATTCGAGAAGCAGGTTACTTGGCCCTGATAATTTTAGTGCCCTTGTTATATATATATATAACCAGACATGAACGTTTTCCTCTGATCACATGCAATCCTCTTTTTACAGAAACAAAATATTTGGTAATCTTGGTCATAACAACTAGAAAATGAAAGTATTCAGACACTGTATGAAGTCTTATATTGTTCTCTCAGAGAGCACTTACATTTCTAGTAAGTCGCTCTAATTAAAATTTAGTGCTTGATCATCTACCCAATACTGATCGCCTACACCATGTTGAAGATTGTGTCAGAGGTTGCAGATGACACAATTGAAAATGGTTCAAACTATAGAAACGGGCATCTAGTGGCTAAGTAAGTGTATGTGTGTGTGTGTGTGGGGGGGGGGGGATAACTACACGGATTGTTTATGTTTGAATGAGGATTTCCTAAAGAAGATAATAATCCTTCACTTTGTGGTTCTTATTGCTTGTAAAAATACCTTCATAAAATAGGGGCACATTCATTCGAGGAATATATTCGTTGAGGATTAGAGGTTCAATGAGCTTGGTCGCTGGATCTAACAACTCATACAAGCCTATCACCAATACGGCGTAGGCTCGCACCCGCCTTTGTAAATTACAAGAAAAGGGTGCACTCGACTCGCAAGTGATAAAGTTTAGCAGTTGCTTTCCCATGGTCGGTGGTTCTCTCCGGGTACTCCGGCTTCCTCCACCACTAAAACTGGTCGCCATGATATAGCTGAAATATTGTTGAAAGTGACGTTAAACACCAAAAATCAAATCAAATCAAATCGTAAGGAAAATCTAGAGATAGACATAAGACATGTGTCTAAGCGTGTGTAGATAGAACATATATACTTAAAGGGATATTAAAGCTCATTTTGGTAATTTTTATATCTCATGAAAACTTGCCATTGGTTCAATAAATACTATTTATGAAACATTAACCCGGTTCTTATCAATGAAATTTTGTAAAAGTGACATAATTCGTTGATAATTCTGTCATATCTTGCGGTCTTTGCCTTGAATTAAATTTTTGCTTCCTGGACAAAAATTCATTTCGACCCTTTTTAGTGATAATTTAACGATATTAGGGATTATATCTGCGTGCAAAGTATTTTTGGATTGTTTTTACAATTAAATTGAAAAGAAACAACCTTCGTCACGAGTTGAAAAAATATATGTTAAAACGAGCTGTAATATCTCTTTAATATTATAATTTGACAGCAATCTAACTCAGCAATTTTTAATACATTGTATAGGATAATTGAGAATATATATATATATATATGTCTGAAAATTAAACCAAACCGTGTTTGAATTAGATTTTGAAACTGTCAAATTTTTGTTCTTCCCTCGACGCGATTTGAACTCAACACCATTGATACACTGCAGCACCATTCGCTTAGCCTTACGTCCAGCGCCCTAGACCACTCGACTACATCCACTCCTTAAAAAAAGAGCTTCAATAGTCGTAGTGTTACCTTGTTTCGTAAAGTTTTTAATCTAGGGATAGACGTAAGACATGTGTATAAGCGTGTGTAGATGGAATATATATATACTTAATATTATAATTTGACAGCAATCTAGCTCAGCAATTTTTAACCTATTATATAGGATAATGAATGAATTCATTATACAGTCACGGGAAATAAAGTATAGTATACAAACGTCTAAGCAAGTGACAACCATACAATATATCT